>JAAWWB010001302.1:0-25000 GCA_018804465.1 Populus tomentosa
AACAAAACAACAAAAAAAGAAAATATGTATAAAATGACAATTTAAAAAAAAATTAAAAAAAAAAACATGTGGGGGAAGCTAAAACTAGATTATCAGCCAGCTTAATATTAAAAAAATAAATTCGATAAAGATAATTTTTGAAAAAAAAATATGTGGGGAAACACTATAGCAAAACAAAAATTATGTAGGTCCATATTGTTTTTTGTTTTTTTTTTAAAAAAAACTATAAAGCTAAATTCTCAACCAACTTAATATACAAAAAATAAAATCTACAAATACCATTTTGAAAAAAAGAAAAAACAATGTATGAGAATATTATAGCAATCCACAATGTCTTAAAGAAAAAAACTACATAGTTAAATTTTCAACCATCTCAATATTTAAAAAAATTAGTAAAGATAATTTTGAAAAAAAAAAAAAAGAAAAAAGGAAGAAGAAGTCAATTTTGGGTAAAAACATGTAAAAAAAGAAGAAACAAAAGCGAAAAAAAAAACTGCTACAATAAAAAAAAGAAATAAAAATGAAAAAAAAACTGCTACACAAAAAAAAAATAAAAAAACAAAAGCTGCTACAATAAAAAACCCACGCGTTTTAAAGTATTCTATAATAATATATAAATTTTCTAATACAGTAAAACCTTCTCTCTAGAAGGCTATCTCGTATACTCTCTCTTTCTTATATTTTAACTATCCTTGCTTGTCGACTTACAATTACCATTACATATATTACACTCAAATTGTTCAACCTAGCGTAAATATAGAATAAAAGAAAATAAAATCTCGATGTGAAATGAACACTTGGAATAAAAAAAAGATAAATGATATAAATATTAAAATGTGATATGTGTAATGGAGAGGAAGACATCTAAGAATAAGTTTAAATGTATTGACTAAATTAAAAGAAAATTATGTATTTTGGGTTTAAAATTTATAATGCTTGTAAAATAGATAACAGGTTTTAATGGATAAAGTAATAAAAAAAATTAAAAAAATAATTCAAATAACTAGTGTGATAATAAAATATAAGCTATAAAAAAAATAATAAAAAGAAAAGGTAAAATTAATAGTACAAGCACTATTCAAAATCAGTAATGTTATCGTAAAGTAATAATAAGTCTAATAAAAAAATAAATATATTTTAAAATAAAAAATTGATCTTGAGTTGAATAATTGATAAGATTTATATACAAGGATTAAGTTAAAAAAATTCAGATTTTTAATAAAAAAATCACTTTATTTTTCCCCGAGTTTTCTTTGAAATTCACCTAATAAAGGTTGATAAAGGTCTCATAACAAAATTTTGACCTATTTTATTTTTAATTTATTTTAAAGGGCTAAAATTTGGAATCTAAAGATTGAGGACTGATTTTTTTTTTTTTTAATGGAGTGTGATTTGATAATGTATAAAAGAATCAAGGACAAATCATTAGGATATTCTGCTAATCATTTTCAATTTTTAAATTTGAATCAAATTTAAATTTGAGAAAAAGAGAGGATGAGTTTGTGAGACTTTGAAACTTCTGTACAACTAGTTCTCCACAGGACATAAAACCATACCCATATGAACCCTCACCGTGAACCAGCACCACACAATTTCCCCATTAAAAAAAAAATAATAAATAAGATTAGTTCCTCTTACATGCTTCCCTCACGCCATTATTCTATTTTCATTGAAGGCCAATAGCAATAGCTCTCTCTCATCTCCCAGTGTCCAAGACCCAACAATAACTACCATTACTTGGTTCTTTAGCATAGATAACCTCACATTATTTCCTTCTCCTTCAGACACTGGCCCACACATGCCAACCATAGGTAACAATCTCCCCATCCAAAAACCAGCAACGTAATCTCGTAGCTCCATAACTATCACCGAACAACGCCTTCACCTAAACCATAATGCAAGGCACTCTTCATGGCAGATCCACGACAACCCAACAATAACAATCAGAAAAGAAAAAAAGAAATTACAGTAGAGAAAGAGAGAGGCAAATCTAAAAAAAAAATACAAATAAATAAAAACTACTATCTTGTGTTGATTTCTTTGTCTTGCAGGTAGTGGTGATACTCACCGCTAGTAGAGAAAGGAAGAGGTGAAAGAATCGCTTCAAATTCACCAATTTTTGCTCTTCAATCAATGACGACATGTTGTTACATGCGCCCCGACAGTGACAATGGTGTGAGGAATCCACATGCCGCCACTACTCCCTCATGTCCAGTGCATTCCTTCAACTTCTGACCTTTTTTTGTTCAAAATGTTTTTTGCAAATTTTGGATGGCTTTATGTGTTTTGATTACATGTAATATGTGTAATTGTAAGTGTGTGAGAGTGAATTAATGAAAAGTATGAGGTTTGTATGATGTATGGTGTCACACATAAAAGTGCAGTATTGGGGGTCGTTTGGAGTCATCACCTAGTTATTTGGTTCAGGGTTGCTAGATAACCTAGGTGTACTGGTCTTGTCAGATATTCGAGGATAAGAGACCAGTTATGGTTAGAGAATTTATTAACACCTAGTGCACCTTACCTGAGGTAAGTTGCTTTGTGGTTTAGAGGTTTTGATGGTTTTCTGGTCTTTTTGTAGTTTAGGATTGAGATTTACTCATATGAATAAATCTAGTGTTTAAGAATTTATTATGGACTCGTGTGCTCAAATAAATTCTTAGAAAAAAATTATTCATAATTTGAGTACTACGGTGAAAAATACTCAATTAAAATTGGTGAATATTTAGAATAACTCTAAGAATTTTCTGTTCAACTCCGATATTTTAAATACCAGCCTCACTTATAGGTCCAACATTATATACCAAGATTTTTAATCATTAATTCTCATGAATTAAAAAATAGTGAATTATTGAAATGTTAGCTAAATTCTCATGAATTTAATAAACTAGTTATTAAATCCTAAAATGCATGCAAATAAGTATCTTGAATTTTTATATGGAAATACTACGCAATATGATTTTCTTTGTATTTTTGAGACACTTGGCCATATGCAATACAAAAAAATATTTATTTTTATTTTTTACTTGTAATTTTCTGAGAATAAAAAAAACCGAGGTGTAAGAGGAATTTTCGTAAAAAAGCAAAATTCTAAAAAGAAACTAAAAAAAAGTTGTTTTTTTTTGTTTTTTTCTATTTTTTAGTATGGGTGCGCGCGCGCATGTGTATATATTCTCTTTTTTCTTTAGGGTCTGGTCAACCCGAACGAGTTGACCCAGCCAAGGCTGACTCAATTGGGGTTGACCTGGTTGGGTTGACCCAACAGAGTCAACTAAAAAACAAACCAAAGGAAAGAAAATAGTGACGAAATAGATCAAAGGGGTGAAAAACACAAAAACTTGAAAATTTTCAAACAAAAGCAGATCAATATAGAAAAAACATGGTTCTCAATCCAAAGTGGATTTTGAACAAAAGAAAGGGATGTTTCTGTTCATAATCTCCTCCCTAGATCAAGAATCAAGGGTTCAAAACTCTTAATAACTGATAAAATCACATGATTAAATCCATTAAAACCTGTTATTAATACTAAAAACTCCCATATTACTTATCGAAGATGATGGACAGGCCTATCTGAAACAAAAAGTAAACCAAACAAGGTCTGAAATTAGCAGTTAAGGCAAGGTGCAACAGATAAATTTGCCTTAAGTGTAGAAAATTTGGCCAGAAATCTAGTAGACAAATACGATTAGGAAGGCCATTTCTGGCCTTTAAAGTGTGCATTTCCTATCCCTACAAACCACACTATTGATAAGAAACATGATTATGGCTAAAGAAACAATAAAACAACACAAATACTTAAAAAAATGCATTGATTCCAAACCCAAATAACTATCAAATCAAGACAACAAATGAATTTTGATAGAAAGATCTTTAAAATCTGACCATTTTCACTTCAAATGGTTAGATTAACTACTTAGAAGCAAGGTACATCCTTTCGTTAACAAAAAGTGCCCCTGTTCTTTTGCTACCACCTTTGGTAATCTTTCAATCCAAGTTTCTTGTAAAGAAACAACAGAAAAGCAATAAAAAAATATGTCATGGCAATCAAAACTTGTCATTGAAAACAAAAGAAGGATCCTCCAAACCTCATGGACTCCACTTTCAAGGTAAAAAGAAGTATACCTCTTTAGTTTCAAAAATTCTAATTTGGATTAATCCTTAGTATCGCCTCCATTTCTTCTTGTTTCCAAACCTCTTTAGACCAAAGCTAAAGCCTTGAAAGCTTTCTGGATAGGACTTTTGCCCTTTAGCCCAAGTTTCTTTCCTCTTTTATTTTATTTTCTTTCTTTTTGTCTCTCCCTGGTTTTTTCTTTGTTTTTCCTCCCATCTGGTGTTCTTCAACCTCTTTTTTTATAGGCAAGTTTAAGTCTTCTAGATGGGTTATCTAGGGTTCCAACAAACTAAAACCTAGCTAGTTTTTCTATGAAGGCGTTGGTTTTAGGTGTAGATTGTTTTGTAGGGTGCTTGGAGACCAAGGTGATTGTTTCCTACCCTTGGATCCTGAGAGAAAGGTTTTAAACCCTTGATATATTCCTTCTGGAGGCTTTTAAGTGGAAACAAATGAAAAGGCTAGGCTTTCTTCTGTAACTGAATGTTCATGTCAAATCTGACTGGGTTGACCATTTTCAGGACCTTTTTAGAGAATCTCCAATGTTAACATCACTTAAGACTATCTGGACTTCATAGAGGGGGTGCATATCTTTCGATCGAACCCAATCTTGCTTGATTTGGAGGTTTGTAGCTCCAAATTCAAATGTTTGAAAGAGCCCACCCAAACAACATAATTTCTGAAACTGTGGTTTTTGATAACTAGGGAGAAGATGTTATGGAGATCTATGGAGAAAATGAGACATAAATGTTTGATATTACAAACATATGGTTGTAGAGGGGGTGTTTCTTAGTCGAATGGTGGTGGTTTTAACTTTTAAGGTGGTAATTCAGTTGTCTGAAAGTGCCTTATTGATCAATCAAAAACTGAAAAAGAAGAAGCACAGTACCTTGAATAACGTCATTTTAACTTCTAATTTTTCAATTTAACCCCTAATTTCTCATTGATTTCACTATTTGAAATCACAAGCATTTACAAGTTAATCCTTGGCTCATAAAAAGTTCAATTAAGCCCATATTTGCTCACCAAACTTTGAGTTTTGTGCAATTAAACCCTTGATGTGACTAAATCAAACTTTTCAAGCTTTCAATTGAGTCCCTAACATTAATACTTAAAAATTAACCTCCAAAGTTGATTTCCCTTGCAATTAAACCCTCAATTAAATAATTAAACCTTTCTTAGAAATCTAATTGAGTGTTTAAACACTAATAAATAAATATTTTTACTAATGGGTTTTGTAAATTAAACTTTGGATTGCTATTTTGGCCTATCAACCTTACTTAACATTTTGGTTTTACATATTTAGGCTCGGGCATTTGTTTTCAGGTTTGCTTCATGTGTATTTCCTTGCACTTATCTTATTTATCATATATATATATATATATATAGCAACATATGCCCCCTCTTTACAATGCTTACAAAGCAAAAATAAAGTTTTTATGTAGTGAGCTTGTATAGAAAAGGTGTCTTCGTGGCTTGTTGAGTGATGCACTCATCTAAAGATTTCACTTTTAAAAAGAAAATGATCTCATTATTATGGGTGATCTGTCGCTTTTGAAGTTTTTTTTTTAAACTAGTCTATTTTCATAGGCGACCTACCCCTTTAAATTCTAAAAGAATTTTAGCAAGCATTCATGCTTGATTTGAATTTGATCTCATTATCTCGGGTGATCTGTCCATTTGAAATCCAAACACTAGTCTATTTTCACGGGCAACCTGCCCCATTAAATTCTAAAAGAATTTCATCATGTGTTCATGCTTCTCTGAAATTGATCTCATTATCTTAGGTGAGCTGCCCATTTTGAAATCTAAACACTAATCTATTTTCGTGTAAACTGCCCCTTTAAATTCCAAAACAATTTCAACAAGCATTCATGCTTATTTGAAATTGGTCTTATTATCTCGGGTGACCTGTCCATTTTAAAATCCAAACACTAGTCTATTTTTACGGGTGACCTGCCCCTTTAAATTCTAAAAGAACTTCAGCAAGCATTTATGCTTTCCTTAAATTTGTCTCATTATCTCGGGTGACCATCCCATTTTAAAATCCAAACACTAGTATATTTTAATGGGTGACTTGCCCCTTTAAATTCTAAAAGAACTTCAGTAAGCATTCATGCTTTCCTTAAATTTGTCTCATTATCTCGGGTGACCTGTCTATTTTGAAATTCAAACACTAGTCTATTTTCTCGGGTGACCTGCTTCTATTTAGAAAAATAGTTTATTTTTACAGGCGACTTACCCCTTTTGAGTTTCCAAAACTGGTCTATCTTTTCAGGCGACCTACCTTTGTTTAGAAAATGGTCTATTTTTTTCAAGTGACCTCCCTTTTCTAAAATTCAAAAACTGGTCTATTTTCATGAGCAACTTACCCTTTCTAAGATTCAAAAACTTGGTGGATTTCATCTAGGATTTTTCTAAAAGATTCAAAAATATTTATGCAATGCTTTGGGGTTACATGACATGCATGCATTCTTATTTAGTTTGAAATATAGCCCCCCCTCTTTGATGCTTCATTGTCATAAGGTGTCTTTGTTTACTATCTAAAGCTTTTTTAGTTTTTTTCTAATTCACTGGCTTATCCAAGTCTATTATATCCCAGTCCTCTACTTAAATGCAAGTGCAGTGTCCATTATAGGTTGTCCGCGATGATTACTGCTCTTGTTGTTCATCAAACCTGACTATGCCCCTAATTGTAGTGTTGCATGAGCATCGAGTTTGCCTTGTGTAACCTTCTTTTATGCCTACAATGAATATCATCCCAAATTGGGAACAACTTGGAAACTCTTTCTTGTGACAATGTTGAGTGCTTTTAACAGTTCTAACACATGCTTTGAAGGGTTTAAGGTGATTTTCCTAACAAAGCATTTTTGCAAGATTTACCTTTAATTTTTTAAAAATCCAAGATTCATTAATGTTATGTCAAAAATGTTTTATCATGGTGTTTGGTGTAAGAGATGACCTACTTTGAGAAGGGTTAAAACTCATTTGAAATCTTGTGTTTGGATTCTCTCATCATGAATAAAAGACAAAAAGCTTTTTATTTCATCATTATTTTCACAACTAATTTCTTATGTTCACCATTTATCCGTCCATATTGCTTGCTTGATTGGAAGGGTATTTTTATGTGTGTAATAAAGGTTGGGTTGCATGTTTATCAAACAAAGGAATTTACAGGCTTAAATAGTGTTTAAGGGTTTTTAAACCTAGGATCACCATCAACCACTCATTTGGCTTAAAAGACAAAGGAATTTACTACTCTCATTGTTCATCAATCCTCTTTACTACCAATTATATTGTGGTCTTCACCTTTCGACCAACAAAAACATTTCTCGCTTGCCCCTTGTGTGGGGTGTGACCCAGCTTAGGGTTTCTTTTTGGAAGAATGATTTTATTAGGCTTAAAAGAGGATTGTAATGGATATATTTACTTTATGGATATCAAAGATGACCTTTTCTCATTTCAAGCAAAACCTGTTAGGATTGATAAATTTTGACTTTACCACCGTAACAGTCTTTTGAACTATTTTTTGTGATTTGTTTTATAAATTATATATATAAAAAATCATCATTGTCTTTTGTTCTGCGTGGTTTTCTCATAACAAGAACCTAATGTTTTGGTTTCTAGGCATTTAGCCACTTTCTAGGGGGTTGTCCTTTTGACATATCATTAATTTCCTTGAAATCATTTAGACAAAAACCAAAAAAAAAAAAAAAAAACTTTGTTTAGGAGAAATTTGAGATCATTTTTTTTTTGTAGACATAACACAAGATGTATTGAGAATGAGTGAATAAATTTTATTAATTCAAAGCAGAACGAGTACATTATGCATAGTACTTTTTTACAGAGTCAGAATTTATCGACCTAAGTAAGTCATCCCTATCCATCCTTGTTAATATGTGGGCACCCTAAAAAAAAGCTTTCTTGACAACATAAGGGCTGTTATAGTTTGGTGCCCATTTACTCTGGTATTTGTTAGGCAAAGTTAGACCTTTCTTTAGTACCAAATCTCCTTCTTAAAATACCTAAGGCTTGACTTATTGTAGGCTTTCACCATTTTCTTCTAGTAGAGTTGGTGGTGACAAATTGTGGCTATCTTCTTCTCACTGACCAGGTTTAGTTGCTTATACCTCATTTTTTTCCCATTCGGCCGCTTCTAGCTTAGAATCTATCAATATTCTTAACAATGGAATTTTCATCTCTAAAGGTGATATCATTTTCATTCCATACACTAAAGAATACGGCGTTGTTCCGGTTGATTTCCTAACTGCAGTGTGATATGCATGAAGAGCAAAGGGCAACATTTCATACCGGTCTTTGTAAGTGATCACCATTTTTTGAATGATCTTATTTATGTTTTTGTTGGTGGCTTTTATGGAACCGTTCATCTTTGGTCAGTTTGGGGATGAATTTGAGTGTTTGATTTTCTGAGTGTTATCAGTCACTATCTTTTCAAGAGCTTCGTACTGACAAGCTAAATCATGTTCCCTTCTTAGTGCCTTCTAGGCCACATGGGTATATGAGATGGCTTTTACCCATTTCGTGAAGCAGTCAATGGCCATTAGGATAAACCAATACATGTTACTGGCTTTTGGATTAACAAGCCCAATTACATCAATTCCCCACATCACAAAAAGCCATGAAGATGTCAAGTTGAAGAGGGGAGTTGAGGCTAAGTTTATCTTATCACTATATAACTGACAATTATGGCATTTCCTGACATATTCTATGGAATCTCTTTCCAATGTCAACCAAAAGTACCCTGATCTTTGTATTTGTCTAGTCATCATATGTTCACCAGCATAGGTTGCGTAAACCTCTTAGAGTGCCCTTTGTTCTTTTATCCCATCTAGACATCTCAATAATGTTCCATTTGATGATCTTTTGTACAAGATCTCTCCATCGAGGTAATATTCTAGGGCTAACCTTCACACGGTTTTCATGTTTGTACTAGATGCCTCTTAGGAATACTCTTGTTGTTGGATAAACAATATGATATCATGATACCATAAATTTCCATTAGTTTCTTCTTCGCCTGAGTAGCAGTAAGCTAAAGATTTTTTGACATTACTATCTAAAGGTTGTATTTTATTCCCATTATCAATTTTGGCAAGGAAAGCTAGGGTAGCCAAAGCATCGGCGAACCAGTTTTTATCTCTCCCTATATGAGTGAATTTTATTTGTTAAACTCCTCTATTAGCTTGGATAGATATTCCTAATATGGCCTCATCTTCTCATCTTTTGTCTGTCATTCCCTTTTTACTTGGAAAATTATCAGCATCAAGTCTCCATGGACGTCAAGTTTCTTGGTTTTAAATTCTAACACAGCTTCTAACCTGAGGATGCAAGCTTCATATTTTACAGTATTATTAGTGCATTCAAACTATAGTTTTATCAAGATATGATACTGCTTTTTACTAGGGGAAATTATCATTACTCCTACCCCGTTACCATACACATTTACTGCTCCGTTAAAGTACATTGTCCACCAATTTGGCTCTCTTTCCCCTTTTATTACCAACACATCTTCATCTGGGAAATCAAAGTTCAAAGGTTCATAGTCTTCAATTGTACTATCTGTTAAATGGTTAGTGATGGCGCTTCCTTTTATGACTTTTCTTATTGTGTATATTATGTCATATTTAGCCAACAATACTTGCTATATTGATATTTTGCTTGACAAGTAAGGTTTTTCAAAGATATGAGGATCTAGCTTTGAAATCAACCACTTGGTGTAATACAACATGTACTACCAAAGTTGTTTGATGGCCCACACAAGTACGCAACAAAGCTTCTCTACTGATGTATACATGGATTCATAATCTATAAATTTTTTACTCAGATAGTATACTGCCTTTTCCTTTATGTCAGACTCATCATATTGCCCGAGTACACATCCTATTGCTCTTTTAGTTGTTGTTAGATACAAAATCAATGGTCTACCAGATACCAAAGGAACCAATAAATATGGATTTTACAAATATCTTTTGATCTTATCAAAGGCCTCTTGGCATTTTTCATCCCATACTTCAGGGTTTTTCTTTCGAAGGAGCTGGAAGATCGGTTTATAAGTCGCTATCATTTGAGAGATAAACCGAGAAATGTAATTAAGACGACCCAAGAATCCTCTAACTTCTATTTCAGTTTTAGGAGCTGGCATGTCCTAATTGCATTAGCTTTGTTAGGGTATATTTCAATACCTTGACTATTTACCACAAATCCAAGCAAATTTCTAGATTTCACCCATAATGAGCACTTTGTGAGGTTCAGCTTCAGCTTCAACTAATACTTTCTTAACCTTTGAAATAACTTGTTTAGATTCTGACAATGGTCTTCTTTCTCTCTAGATTTGGCAATTATATCATCCACATACACTTCAATCTCTTTATGCATCATATGGTAGAATAAAATCACCATTGCCCTTTGATAAATGGTCCCAACATTCTTCAACCTGAATGGCATTACTTTATAACAAAAGGTTCCCTATAGTGTAACAAAGGTCGTTTTCTCTTTATCTTCTTCGGCCATCTTGAACTAGTTATACCCGAAGAAATCATCCATGAAGGAGTATATCGAGCTTCATATGGCATTGTTGATTAGGATATCAATATGAGGAAATGAAAGGTCATCCTTCGGGCTTGCTTTATTTAAATCCTTGTAGTCTACATATACTCTAATCTTCCTGCCTTTTTTATGAACTATTACTATATTAAACACCCATTATGGGTATACAACTACTTTAAAAAAACTAGCGTCACATTGCCTTATTATCTTAACTTTTATCTTCAGCACCATATCTGGGCGAGTTCTTCGTGGTTTTTGCTTTACAGGTGTACTCCTTTCTTTTAATGGTATCTTGTGTATTATGATGTCGGTATCTAGACCAGACATATCTATGTAAGACCAGGAAAACGCGTTGATATACTCACGTAGTAATGAGATCAAATCCTCTTTTTCACTAAAAGTGTTCAGAGTCCATATCTTTAACTATTTTTTATCCTCCCTTATGTTGATGTTGACTGTTTCTAGCTTTTTTCTTGCCGGCTCTTGAATTTGCTCTGACTATTCCATTAATCCAATGAATTCTTCCACAACATCCTTTTCCTGTTCATTTTCTTCCATTGTATATACTCATCAAACTTTGATCATTCATTCTCAAGGTAATGTGCTAGTGATTCCGTGAATAGTCCACTTTTAAATTTCCTAAAAGCGGAAGGTGTAAGTGCATATTGGTTTTCAAAAAGACAAGATAAATAAATAAATAAAAATTTGAAAAAGTATGATCTCATTGGTAAAAGAAAAGGCTCAAATACATCGAAACCAATTTGTTAGCATCTCGAGCTTAGATTGCCAACTTGGTATGAAAACAACAAAACAAATAAAGACGTAGAAAACACAAAGCAAAACACAAAACATTACCATTTACTTTTTAAAGTCTATAAAAGCTTCATGAGTCACCTAATTCTGGAATCTTTTGCCATTTTCTAGCTTTTGTACGTAGGCCATTGTAGGCATCTTGTCTACAGTATGGATAATCAATTGGGTTAGCAAATCTTCCTTTTCTGCCATTTTATTATGGCTTTTGACTTCACCATCATCTCACTTCAACGTGTTGATGCCTATAGTAGCCAAGCCTTAGGAAGGGACATCCATTATGTCTTTTAAGTGGGCCATATAGGTGGCTTTAGATAATGTTATATGGATTGGGGGAATGATAATCTTTTCTTCTTTTGGTTCTCTATTTTCCAACCTAGCTAGTCTTCTTTCTCACCTGATATTAGTGGTTCTTTTGTAATCTTTGTTATTGGGCTTAAAGCCAAACCTAAATCTTTGATTTGCAACTTTCCATCTTATCGGGCTTATCATTTTTGGATTTTTTGTTATAAGGTCATACTGGAAAGGAAGTTTATGTTTTAAGAAATAACTAGCTGTCATCCTTGCAGCTTTAGAAATGGTTGGCTTTCTTAGCACTAAATTTTCTAGAACTTAGTCTTTGTTAACAATTTTAAAGGAATGGACATTCTTATCCTTGCTCTCTTCAACCCCTATGTAAGGTACTACCCATATTCTGTACCATTGCTAGATTGTTTTCAGCTTTGACTATCACCAATGTTCTATTAACAATGTACTTTAGACATTGGTGCAAGAAAGAAGTTATGGTGCTAGTAACATGTATCGAAGGCCTTCCTAGTAATATGTTGTATGATGGGTGGATGTCTATTACTTGTATGATTACTAGGAATTTTTGCAGGCCAGTGAACAAACATTGGATGTTTGCAACATCTATTTTGATGGTCCCTACCACCTGTTTTTGAGACTTGTCATATGCCTTAGCTGTCATAATGTGGGTTGGATCAACGGGCATTTCATCCAACACTAGTGGATCTGCCACTATAGAGATTTGTTTATGGATCTGCTAGTGGGGAATGCAATAGGAGATGTAGTAGTTTCATATACTATGAAACTTTCTCTCACTAGTGGCACCACCAAAACACTATGGTAGGTTGAAAAGCGAAACCTGATATGAAAAACATGAGCAGGCATAGAACTTTAACGTAGCAGAACTCTCCCCATAGAAATTTGTTTTTGGCTCTGTAAGTGGAGAATACAAGAAGGGATGCAGTAGTTTCATACTCTATACGACTTTCTCTCATCAATAGGAGCACCAAAACACAATGGTAAACAGAAGAGCTAGACTCAATCTAAAAAACATAAGTATAACTTGAACTTCAACATAGCAGAGCTCTCTCTAAAGAGATTTGTTTGTGGCTCTGTAAGTGGGGAATATAAGAGGGGATGTAGTAGTTTCAAACAATATGAAAATTTACCCCACCATTTTCAGTATTGAAACAATGTAATAGGCAGAAGAGTCAGACTTGGTCTGAAAACATGAGCAGATGTTAAACTTTAATGTGGCAAAGCTCTCTCTACAAAAATCCATTTGTGGCTCTGCAAGTGGGGAATATAAGAGAAGATGTAGTAGTTTTATATTCTATAAAACTTTCTCCTAACAATTTCATTACCAAAACACAGTAGTAGGAAGAAGAGACAGACTTGATAAAGAGAACAAGAGTAGCATCAAACTTCAATAGAGCAGAGCTTCTTATGCAAAGATCTGTTTATGAATATGCCAATGAGGAATCAAATAAGAGGTGTAGTAATGTTAAATCATCTATGATTATTTCCCACTAATGTTAGAATCAAAACATAAAAGTAGGGAGAAGAGACATATCTGGGCTAAAAAATAAAAAGAAGACTGAAACTTCAATAAAGATGAACTCCCTCTACAGGTGTCTATTTGTTGCACTATTAGTGATGAATTGAAATTGAGACAAAGGAGTTTTTCAGGTTCTCTTCCAGTTGAGACGACACATAATTCCACACATCGACGATGACAGTGCTACATGTTTTCATGAGCTTCCAAGATTACCTAGCTGTTGGAAAGTTTCCAACAATCCTCATACAACTACAACAACATTGGAAGATTGACATGATGTTGTGAGGATTGCTGAAAGAATTGAACAAGCTACGTAGATGGGAAAGATTGAAGGTTCTGCCAAGGATTTCAGAACAATGATGAGAGATGAATCAAGAGATGACTCTGAAGGTGGGAAACCATGGTTATGTGGTCTAGTCAAGTCTCGCTCAAGCATCAACTACTCAAATGTCTTTGTTAAAGACTAACATACCTCTGCCACTTAAGTTTGCCTAACAACATCTGCTAGATTCCAAACTTGTTGCATCGAGTATGTTAAATCCCATGCAATCACTATTTTCTAGGTGGTATAATCCAAACAAGAGATTTGAATATCATGGGGGGATTTCAAGCCATTCAGTTGAATAGTTGCAAGAATTTCAAGAATCAAGTTTAGAGGATATTGAACAAAAGACAAATTGAATTTTTTTTTAAAATAAGGTCATTGGCTATATTGTCACCACAACATCCTTAGAACAACAAACAATCAAAATACTTGGCAAAACACAGATATTGCAAGAAAAGTTGATCCAAGAATAGTGCTGAATTGTCAATCATTTTGTTGTGGAGTTGTCATTCTGCATTTTGTTTTGGGATCACATCTCATCCTTTAACAAAACATGTCTTTTTCTTTGTTTCATTATTGATATGAAGTCAGGAGATGTTTAACATTTCATTTTTGACAAATTTTGTTATCAAACTCTAACATGTAAAATTAAAGCTAATCAATCTTGAAAGATTTATTAAGTGTTTTGATTACAGAAATGACTCGATGTTTGTTAGAATGACATGAGGTGACAAAACAAATTTCGAACCTACACATGAAGTTGAACCATAAATCATGTAGCTAAGTTTTAGCAGTGTACATAATGACACATAGTGGATTCGGTAATTATGGACTCGTGAATCATGATTCTTATAAATTCAAATCATTACACTAGATGGGGTTAAAATTTATCAGTTCTAACTGACCTTGCTTGAAATGAGAAAATGTCATCTTTGATATCCTTTCACTTTCTACAGATATTTATTCTTTGCAAACCCATTTTGAGCTTGATAGAATATTTCTTTTCAAAAGAAACCCTGACCAAGATCACACCCCACACTTGGGGCAAATAAGAGATTTATGTTAGCAAAAATGAGGACAATGCTAGAGTTAATTGATAAGGGGGAGGCTTAGAACAAAAGTCCAATGTTTGAGAAAGAGCTAAAAAAAGAAGACATAAACTGGGGGCATGTTAGAAAAGTTTGAGGAAGGCTATGTGAAAGCCATATAAAAAACATATTGAGCTACAAACAAGACTTTTGGTATCTATGATGAAGCCTTTGATGTTATCGGATGATTGAAATTGGTTATTCATCAAAGAAAGTTAGATGTGCATGATGGCCTATGTTAAGAAATTCTGATCTTTAAGGTTAACATGGTTATATATAATTTGATGAATAGTTGATGTTGATCCAAGGTCTTTGAAACCATTAAACACCTTTTGAACCTGTAAAATTCCTCTTCTTTCATAGCCATAAACTATAGCTTGCATTACGTGATTTTAAAAGCCCTATATAATCAAGTAAGCAATTGGAATCGATAAATGGTGTTCTCAAAACTTAAAGATCTTTAACATAAGAGTTATGACTTCATGAACTAAGCTACTGGTTATTATACATACTCATAAAATAGGTGTTAAAAAAAGAAGAAGAAGAAACAGTCTTTCTCGATAAAGCCTCAACTTTTGACTTGAGCATTTTGTTTCTTGAAATTCACAGAAGGTCATCTCATCACAGACCATCAAATGATATACCCAACATCAAATATTAAAACTAACACAAAGAACGATGGGAAAGGCCATTTTATTCTTGCAACGGTTCCATTTTTGTTTTTTCAAAATACAAGACAATCAAAGGATTACATTGAATAACATGTGTTGGATCTTTGATTGAAGAAGCTTGATTTAAAAAAAAAAGACATCTCTAATTTCATTTCAACAATTAGACTTTAAATAGACATGATCTTTGAAATATGAGAGTTAATTCTCAAACAAGAAAGATTGTAAAACAAGAAGAGCATCGATCGAGTTTGCAAAATCCTTAACAGAAGTGACATCAGTACTTCTTGAAAAATTGAGCAGCCGAGGGCAATTCAGTAGACCCTGAGAAGGAAAAACAAGCAGTATTCAGATTAGTTAGGAGCAATAAAAAAATAATTAAATGATGAATCAATGAAACTGAGGACAATGGTGTTCGAAGAAAGATAATCAAATGAGCAAGCACATCCAGATCATACTGGAGATAAGTCGATGGATGATTAACAATCTAAGATAAGGATGACATCAAAAAACCTCTTGATGAGTGCTGGTAAGATGCACACAGCTAATCAAAGAACGATTCTCGAGAGAATCTAGGAGATGAATGATATGTTAAGCTCCTTTATGATGAATCAAGCAACACCACACTTGGAAGCACGATTATGCTTGATAAATAGTGAAAATAGTAATAATCAAAGACAGTCTAGAATAGGCACTGCATTTACAGTTGAGTGGATGGCTAGCACATGAATGAGCCAGTACATTAAAAGAGCAAAGAAGGCTTTGGATAGCAAACAAAGGCACCCTATAACGATGAAACATCAAAGAGGAGGGACCTATATTTTAAATTAGGTAAGGATACATGCATGTCATCTAACCTCAAAGCATTGTACATATATTTTTTACAGGAAAATCCTCAAAGAAGTCTAGAAGATTGAAAAAAAAAAAAGAATCATTGAGCTGATAATAACAGAGAATCATGGTTGTGACCCTGGAACGGGAAGAAGATGAGATAAACCCTACTGTTAGGAAAATCTCAAAGAAATGAGAAGATCAACCTTGTCATCATGAGGAATCTTCATGTCAACCCTGCAATCAGGAAGCACCAAGTTTTCCAACCTTGTCATCTAGAAAAATCCAGTTAATTTCAGTCATTAAAAAAGACAGATGTCAACCCTACAATCAAGAAGGACCAATGTAAGTCCTGCAAAATCACAAAAAAAAAAAACCATCAAGTGAAAAAGTTTGATCAAACCTTATCATCAAGAAGAAATATAAGAAGAACCTTACCATTAGGAAATTCTCAAAACAAAAAAAGAAAGTTCAAACCCTGCCATTTAGGAAGAACACACAAATTTTGGTTTTGGTTAAAGGGGATCGCCAAATGGGATCTCATTTTAGCCTAACCACATAGAGTTTGGTTCTAATTAAAGGGGATCGCCAGATGGGATATCAGTTTAGCCCAACCACACAAGTTTTGGTTCTGGTTAAAGGGGATCGCTAGAAGAGATCTTAATTTAGCCCAACCACATAGATTTTGGTTCTGGTTAAAAAGGATCGCCAGATAGGATCTCAGTTTAGTCCAACCATACAGATTTTAGTTTTGGTTAAAGAGGATCCCTATATGGGATTTTAGTTTAGCCCAACGACATAGAGGATTTTAGCTTTGGTTAAAATGAAAATTTGAAAAAAAAAACAACAGAGAGAGAAAGAAAAGGAGATAGAGGTTAGAAGGGCGCTAAGATCTAGTTCTCAAGATAATCAAGTTCCTAGTTGAAAGGAGATTGCAGTAAAGATAGACTTTCAGATCAACCAAGTTTTGAGAAAATTAAGATTGGAAGTTCAGTTTTGTTTAGCTTTACAAAACTTACTACATAAAGTCTTTGCTCCGTAAGTATTGTAAAGAGGGGCATTTGTTGTTACCTATTTTTGCGTTCTCACACAAAAAATGAAAGAAAATTAAAAATATAAAAAAATTAAAAATTAAAAAATAATATTCAGAATGAATCCAAAAAATAATATGAGTGAAAAAGGACTCTGGAATGCCCATAAAATGGCTTGAAATTGGTTGAGGAGGTTCAGAAATACAAGAATTGAAATTTGACAGTATATTTTTTTATTGATGAGACCCCTGTTGACAAAGAAAATTTAAGTTGAGGAAGAAAAGTCCAAAATCATAAGTTTATGGACTCAATTAAATTTTATCAAAGGTTTAATTGAGTTTATATAGGATTTGATTGAAAGAAAAATTGATTTTTAAGTCAAGTTAGGCTTTTATTGGAAGAAATTACAATTTTTAAGAGTTGATTTAGTCAAATTATAGGCTAAACTGAAGAAACTGAAAGTTTATTGATGAATCAAGGGTTAAATTGCATAAATTAAGAAAAAAACAAAGACTATCTTGTAAATGGCGCCAAAATCAATGGATCCAATTATAACTTGTTCAGGGGTTTTATTACAAAATTGTGAAACTACAAGGACCAAATCAAAATGGCCATTTGAATTGGAGAAACAGAGATGTTTCATAAACAACTGTTCATCATCTTCTCCTGCAACGGTTTCAACAATAAAATGTTGGAGACGTTTCACCATTAAAAGCATTGAAATTTGCCATTACCAGTGCAAGGTTGTCTCTGCCTTATAAAAGCAGAAGAAAAGAGCAGCAAGAGAAGGGAAAAGGAGGGCAAAAACATAAAAAACAGGAGGAAGAAGAAAAGAAAAAAAAAACAAGGGGAACGAATATGAGAGAGGGTGAATAATTGTTTGATATACAGAGAAGGTGAAGAACAAAAAAATAGAAAGGGGGGTTTAGGGGAAATAAACTATAGATTTAAGAGGAAACAGAAACGAAAAAGAAAGAAGAAAAAGGCAAAGAGCAAAAGAAAGGAAGCATAGAAGAGAAGGGAAAGCCGAAAAGCAGAAGATAAATAGAGAATAAGATAAGCACTGTAACTTCTCTTTGGTCTCTTTCTCTTCATCGCTGGAAATGCCACTAGCATCATGAGTTACCAGCAGCACCGCCACAAAAAAAAAAAAAACAAAACAAAAAAACAGAGAGCAAAAGAAAGGAAACACGCAAAGAAGAGGATGAAGAACCATCGACCGACCAAAATTAGCTCCCAGGCCACCACCACCAGCACCTCCATGAAATCACTACATAGAGGGAAGAACATTGTTGACAAAGGTAACAAAAAATAGAGGAAGAAAACAGCACAGCGAAGAAGAAGAGAGAAGAAAAACCACCGTTTGCCACCACAGCCATCCACCGCGACAACAGCGCCACCTCCATCAGCACCAACACCACAAGCCACCAACAAGGTTGTTAATATCACGATTTTAACACGGCACGGAAAGCCGCTCACAAAATCGGATCGTAAAATCGTAAAAAAATCGTAAGGAATTTTAAAATACATTAAAAAAAAAATTCATGCTTCAAATAAAAATTCATATATAGTTCAAGCACCTTAAAAATAATGTTTAAAATAAAAATTCATACATAGTTCAAACATCTTAAAATACATGGTTCAAATAAAAATCATCCTGATATATAATTTAAAATAACTTGTCATTAACTAATAATTAATAAACTTAAAAGAAACAATCTGCTGTGTGTCATGTAAACTAAAATCAGCTTCATTCCCTTCATTTCCCTTATCATTCCTCGAGCATTCATCAATATCATCAGCAGCAGCAGCAGCACTCTAAAATAAATTACAATCAATCCATTATCACAACTCAGCAGCAGCAGCACTCTAAAATAAATTACAATCAATCCATTATCACAACTCAGCCGCAGCATTATCATTCTAAATTAAAATTTGAGAGCATTATCATCCATCATCACAATTCACACACACACAGACTGAGCATTATCATCCATCACAATTCACACACACACAGACTGAGCATTATCATTATCATTACACACACACACAGTCACACACTAAAACACGGTGACTGTGAGCAGTGAGCAGTGGCCACTTTGTTTTGAATATTAACATGTCTCAGACTCTCAATAATAGACTAGAAATCATTAAACTATAAAGAAACGGAATGGTAAGAAACTAAGAAGCTTACCTCTGTTCTGAGCAGTGAGCAGTGAGCAGTTCTCAATCAAACTAACATTAACATCAGTGATCAGATTCAGACTAATAAATGGACAGGGACAAAAAATAAACCCACTTGAAGACTAGAGAAACAAGATAAACGGACAGTGTAACTTACCTCGTGAAGACTGGAGAGACGCCGTTGACCGTTGTTGTTGTGTGGAGCGTGGACTGTGGGCTGTGATTCTCACAGTGGCCGGTGGAAAGAACTGAGACAGTGAGACTGAGACTGAAAAATAATGCAGATGAGGGACGACTGACGAACGAGGGCTGTGACGGTGGGTTGATTGTTGATGCCTTGATGGTTGACGAGGGCTGTGACTGATTCGGGATGTTAATTTGGGATTTTCAAAGAGAAGAGTAGACTCAGTAGAAGACTGAGCGAGAGAAGACTGTGAAGGCGTGAATTCAATTGCCTTCGATCTGTGCCATCCAACAGGCGGAAGACACGTGGCCGAAACAGTGGAATTTTATATCCTGCGGGCAAACTCGTACAATCGGGTATGAAATCGTGATTTTATGCGATTTCACCCGATTTTAACGATTTTAACTGTTCAAAACCCGATTTTACTCATTTCCGAGTTTTATGAACGATTTAGCACGTAAAGTCTATATTGACTCGTAAAAACGTACGATTTTACGAGTTGACTCGCGATTTTAACAACCTTGGCCACCAACACTGCCCGGTCAGTTTCCTTCTTCTACTTCTTCTCCAGTCGTCCTCCATTGTTCACGTTGCATGTGAATAGTGGAGAGTGCTCCACTGTTCCCGGCCAAAAAATTCAAAAAAATATTTTTAAAAAAAATTGTGATTTTATCGCGTATTTTTTTATCCATTTTGATTAATATCGATTTGTATTTTTATATCATTAAGATATGAATATGATATTAAAATACATGATTTTTGTTAAAACATTGCAAAAAAAAAATTATATATATAAAAAAAAACCTTGTTTTCATGCATACGGCTAAGTATCCAAAAAATATATATTATATTTTCATACAAAAAAAATTCAAAAAATAGGTATTAGCATGCATTTTGCCTTTGATAACTAGTTTATTAAAGCTATGAGAACTAGGCCAATATTTCAAAAATTCCAAAAAAAAAATCATTGATTTTCTTTTAATATTAAGGATTACAAGCTTATACATAGGACATATTCTCGATATTAAAAAAAATATAGTTTTCTTTGGTTAACATAGAACGGTTAGGTTTTACTGATGAGATAAAAATCTCCTTACCGAGGAGAACTTTTCTTAAAACCGTAAACAAGCCAACAATTAGAAACCACAACAACACCTTAGAATATATCAAATAACAATGTAGCCTACCTTAGGTCATATTTGGGGTGTTAATACCTTTTCTTTACGCAACTAATCTCTATACTCAATCTCTGAGACTAGTTAGGGTTCCTAGTGACCAAAATACTAGGTGGCGACTCTCATTCCATTTTTCTACTAATAAGAGACAAGAATTCCTTGTCTCCCTATTTCTCCTGATTTTTTCAGGATACCAACATCTAGGATATGAGAGTGGATGTTTTTTCACTGCGACGCCACACATGTGGGACAACAACATTACCAAAAAATTTCTCGTAGCATATTGTAAACAACTAATTAATTTTATTCTAGAAATTTATAATAAAAGCTAAATGGTGTGAGGAAATCATTGTAAATCAAGAGACATTTCACTGAAAACTAAGAGTATTGGGTCTAGAGGCATGCCTGACCCAAATACCTTGGGTTTGGAGACCATGCCAAACCCGAGCAACTTTGGGTCTGGCGGCCATTCTAGACCCGAGCAAATTTGGTCTAAATAGGTGATAATTAGAATGTTAAAATTTATATTTTTTTATTTTTTCTAAAAAAACTTTCAAATTATCCTTGAAGTATCCTAAACATAAATCCAAGTTCAAAAATTATTTATAAACAACAAATCATCATAAAAATATAATTTAATGTTTTAGACCTAAAAAATTCAAATCATATTTTTCTATTAAAATAGTTCATTTTTTATGTTTATGAATTTGTTATTCCTTCAATAAAAATTTTATCTTCTCTCTTGTTTTTTTTTTCTCTTTTTTAACCATTTATTTTAACTCAATGTATGGGCCTGACAACCATGCTAGATCAAGACAACTTGAGTCTAAGCAGATGATAATTAAAATGTTGAGACTTATAATTTTTTTATTTTTTATTAAAAAAATATTTGAACTATCCTTGAAATATCCTAAACAGAAATCCAAGTTCAAAAATCATTTATCAACAACAAATCATCATAAAAATCTAATTTAATGTTTTAAATCTAAAAATTCAAATCATATCTTGCTATTGAAATAGTTTATTTTTTATGATTATGAATTTGTTATCCCTTCAATAGAAATTCTTTCTCTCTTTTTTTCTCTTTTTTAACTATATTTTTTTTTAACTTAATGTCTAGGTTTGGCATGACCCTAATGCTTGAGCCTTGCAACCATGTCAGACCTAGGTTGCTTGGATCTAGCATGGCTACCAAACTTAAGTCGCCTGAGTTTGACAAACAAGTAAGATCCAAATTACTTGGGTGCTATATCCAAGGTGTTTAAAATATTCGTTATACTTATAATATTTTTTTTATATTAAAAAAAATTGATATTAATCTACTGCAGGGCATAGACCAATATACTAGTAAGGAGTAAAAACATATGATTTTACAATTGTAATGGTACAAAATAATCCTATATCAAGACATGGTTATTCTTTTTTTTCTCTTATTTTGTTAAGAAATATTAAATTTAGTTTAGCATTTAAAATGGGTCCGTATCTCTAATTTTAATTAATATTTTATCCTGTTTTTTTTTTTAATTTGTAGTATTATCTTTTTTTTGTTTACACTATTAATTTATTTTCTTGATTTAAATTGTTTTGTTTTTTTTTTAATTCAAGCCACTTTTTTGACATATAATATGAGATAACGAACAAGCCATCATTATTTATTTGATGAATGCGAAGAAGAATTATACTTTCTATATTAAAAAATTTGGGGTGCCTTTACGAACAGTGAAGGGTTTTTTTTTTTTTTCCCTTTTGTTTGGCATTTTCCCCCTCTTCTTTTTTTCATATTTGTCATCCTTTTTCTAATTTCTTTCTTTAATATTTATTTAATTTTAAATTTTTCTTCATAAATTATTTGTATTTGCTTTCTATCAAATTATTGCAACATCAAACAAACATCCTAACATTTAATTTATACTTGACTTTACAAGCGTTTATTTTTATTGTCATATAATTAAGTGAAAAGTAGCTTTTAAAAAAACAAAAGTTCTTAAACTTAGTGGAGTTTATCACCCAGATCATGGATTTAACAAGTTTAGCTTTGAAGTTCAAGTCAATTTAATATTTCGTCGTCTCGATATTAGAAAAAAATAACATCTCAAAGATTTTCTTAAAATCAAACCATATTTTTACTAGTTATCTGGGTTGTCTTTGAATTCTTCAAGTTAACTGAGTCACGTTGGTCCAACTACCACTCAATTTAATTTTAAATTTGGATTAGGCAAGAAATCAAATCATAAAATTTTAAAATTAATCTTTTGGGTTAAATTTGATAACAATAACAAATAACTTCTTCTTTTTTTATTCAAGTCTCAGGCCGCACCATACTCACTAGTATCATACTAAAAAGAAACAAGAAATTCAATAAATAGAAATGAAGCTAAAGGTAATCAAATGAAAATATAATATAAATGATTTGGTCCTAACTATTTATGTGATGTTTGGCATTGCAGACCAACCATATTTTTGAAAACAATTGAATTTTGTTAGATTCAAGTTAATGTTTTTATGTTTTTTTATCTTTTTTTAATGTGATAATGTCAAAAATAAATTATTTTGATGCTTTTCCAAGCAAAGAACACTTTGAAAAATAAATCCTACTATAATATCAAACAAACACTTAAACTTGTAGCTTTAACCTCTCTTAGGCCTCATTAGTTCGCTATAAAGTACTTTTATTTTGGAAAGAGGATTTTGAAAAATTTAATTATTTTTTAATGTTTTGTAGTATTATGAAAAATAAATTGAAAAATATTTTTCAGTATTTGGTTATGTCATGGAAAATAAGTTGAAAAATAATTTATTAATGTTTTAATTTTTTTCAAGTTGAAGGACAATGAAATTAAAAAAAAAAATCTAATTTCATAAATTATTGCTTATAAAATAAATAGCAATCAAAATAATGAAGAGCAAATCTAATACATAAAAAAGTTGAAAAATGATGAAATTAAAAAAAAACACTCAAGTTCATAAATTATTTTAAATAAAATAAATAGTAATTAAAAAAATAAAAACTAAATATAATAAATAAAATTTTCAATTAAAAAATGATAAGAGAAAAATAGTTACAATAAAAAAATAAGAACAAAATTTGATATAAAAAATAAATTTTAAAAAATGAAATTAAATTATATATATATATATATATATAATTGAGGATTAAATTTGATAAAATTAACAAATAACAAAATATTTTTATATTTTTACAACTTCTAAAGTATCCTTTAAAATAAAATGAAAATATTTTTTTGAAAATTAAATTAAATTTTTCTTTTAATTTTTTTAAGATGAAAAAAATATTTTTTATTGTTAAATTGTTTTTAAAATAAATAAACATAAAAAATAAAAAAATAAAAATTAAAGTGGTTTCAATAAATCACTATCCATGAAACAAAGGCTCTCAGACCACCCTCAGAACCTCACCTTTTTTTCCAAGCCCGTATGTTCCCCCCATGCCCCGTAACAGTACCCCCACCAAACTCAATATTCATTTGATGGGTTTGTGCTAGGAAGGAAACGTCAAGGAAGCAACAGAGTCCATGGGTGGTGATCAAAATGTATCTGCTGATTATGGACGTTTTGTTGCTCTTTTGGATTCCTCGGCGAATTTGAAGTCGCTCGAACTGGGTATAGAGGCACTTGAATTGTTGAAACGGTCGCCTTTCGCTTTTGATGTTCAATTAAATAATCAACTGGCTGAAACGCATGCGAATGCGGAGATGGACGCCGTATGTTTGATAGAATGCGTGAAAGAAACATGAGGTCTTGGTACTCCTTGATAAATGCATATGCCGCAAGTGGGCAGGGAGTTGGTGGTCTATTGTTTGTTGAGGAAATGAAAAAAGGTTACGGTTGCAGCCCAAGTCGAAGACTTTCGTTGGCTGTCTTCATGACATGTGCTTGCGCTGGAGCTGTGTAAGAAGGTTTGCTACACTTTCTGTCAATGAGGATTGAATACGGTGTTGCTCCTGGGATCGAACACCATCTTGGGGTTCTTGATGTTCTTGGGAAGGCTGGTTTTTCATATGAATCTGAGGAGTTTGTTGAGAGGATGCCATTTGAGGTCCACGGTTGAGGGTAAGTAGGCCATTTTTCACGAATGCACTGGATCATGAACTTGAGAATCGAGTAGAGGGTGTGTAGTTACTCCTGATCCTTCTGAAGAGGCAACGATAATAAAGTCCCATTGCCCCCA
>JAAWWB010001303.1:0-25005 GCA_018804465.1 Populus tomentosa
AAAGGTTCCATGATGAGCGAAGTTCGATGGTGGTGGTTTTAGGTATTTTTATTACCTAAAAAAGTAGATTGAACTCAAGAGATTTATTTTTAAGATTTGATTTTGTATTTTTGAATTAATTTAAGGGTGTTTCAAGCTGATAAATTAGTTTATTGAGGCGTGTAGGGTGTTTTTGAATGAAAATAGGTTAAGCAATGAGTTTTACAAAAACAAATTCCCATCTCCCTGATTTTTCAGCTATAATAGTGGTGGCCGGAATATAGATAGCGACCCAGTAAGTAACAATTACTTGTTACTGGGGTTTTGGTGGTCATTAATAAGTTTATCATGATATTTAGAGTCTTTTATAGGTATTTTAGTTCAAAAATAAGTTTTTAGAACACATCATCTACTTTCTTTTTTTCTTTCTTTTTTCTTTTTTTAAAAAAGAAATGGTTTGCCCTTTTAAGAAATTAAAAAAAAAAAGATAGGCCTGAGAGCACGGGCCATGATGGAAGGCCCACGTGCCTAAACTAATTTTTCAATGCCCAGGCTCACGTGACTAGGCCTTTTTTTTTTCTTTTCTAATTTATATTTTGTTTTAAAACAATTAATAAAACAAATCATTGAACTTAATTGAGTCCATTATTGAGGTCAAAATTTGATAAGTTAATCTATAACATCTAGGATATTATTATTATTTTTTGTTTAATACTTTTTTTGGTCTCTCACTTTAAAACAAATACAATTTATCTTTTGTTATCGATGATCTATTTTTATTTATTGAACTCAAACCTAAAATAATGGAATTTCACCTTTTGTTGTTAGTGGTCTACCTTTGCTATCTTGGCTCTACGAGTGTGTCATGGTTTTTTTTACTTTTAAAAAATATATTGTTTCACACACAAAAAAATATCATGTGTTTTATTGTTGTGTAATTAAAAAAAAAACAAATCTCTGGGATAAAACAATTATTTAATTTGGTGATATGCATAACTTTCATTGCGAGTTTGTTTTGTTGACTCAAATTTACTCTAATTTTTTAATTAAATGTTGTTTTTCACCGATTTTATCTTTCAAAATTGAATTAATTCAGAATTGATATTTCCAAAAAACATTTTCAAGATTATCCCTGCAAGTTTAGCAGGTCAACCCAAGTTAACCAAAGTGGATCAAATGTTTTTCCATCTCAGTATTACATTGAAATATCGTTCAATTTATGGTTAAAATCAATTTCTTGTTTTTTTTTAGTAGGCACATTACCAATATACCTAGATATTGTTTTTGGCCTCAAAAGAAATGTTATTACGACCTGTGCTACACGTGGGACAATGAACTAATTTGTTACTAAATTATGTGTCATGTTATTAAAAAAATGTTTTAAAATCATGGATAAATCTTCACAAATAATATAGTATTAAATTATATATATATATATATATATATATATATATATATATATATAAGACTTGAATATCTTGAATCTTCAACACTCCCCCTCAAGTTGGTGCATAGATATCGCATATGCCCAACTTGTTGAGACAACAATTAAAGCTTTGGCTAGACACTGCTTTGGCTAACACATTGGCAAGTTGTTCTTGAGACCGAACATGAAGCACTTCGATAATTTTTTCTTTTAAATTTTCTTTGATAAAATGTCTATCCACCTCAGCATGCTTAGTTCTATCATGTTAGACGGGGTTATGGGCGATATCGCATGCTGCCTTGCTATCACAATATAATTTCATAGCATTTGTCTGCTCAACAAGTAATTCCTGCATCAGATTCCTAATCCATAATAACTTGCAAATTACTTTGGCCATCCCCTTGTATTCGGCTTCGGCCGATGATCTAGCCACCACTTCTTGTTTCTTACTTCACCAAATGACCAAATTTCCTCCCATGAATGTAAAATATCCGGATGTAGATCATCTATCCTTTATTGACCTAGCCCAGTCAGCATTGGTGTACCCTTTAATATTTAAGTTTTCTCCCTTCTTAAACAACATTTCTTTTCCTGGAGATGATTTCAGGTACCTCAAGATACGAGTAACAACCTTCATGTGTTCTTTGTTTGGGGAGTGCATGAATTGACTAATCACACTTAAAACGTATGCCAAGTCAGGTCTAGTATGTGCGAGATACATTAATCTCCCCACTAGTCTCTGATATCTCTCTTTATTAGTATGGATTTGTTGTGGATGTATACTTAGTTTCAAATTTTCTTCTATAGGAGTACTGATTGGGCTACATGCTGTCATACCTGTTTCTTTCAATAAATCCAAGGCATACTTTCATTGAGACATAAATATTCCTTCTTTCGATCTTGATACTTCAATGCCAAGGAAGTATTTTAAATGGCCAAGAGACTTTATTTTGAATTCTTGAGCAATATGAATTTGTAATGCTTCCTTTTCCTCAGGATCATTTCCAGTAACTATCATATCATCAACGTATACAATGAGAGCTGTGATTGCCTTTTTATTTCCTTTTAAGAAAAGGATATGATCTGAGTTGCTTTGTTTGTATCCAATAGATTTCATAAATTTGGTGAACCTTCCAAACCATGCTCTAGGTGATTGCTTCAATCCATATAGGGATTTTCTTAGATTGTATACTTGTGTGCTTCATTGGGCTTGCAACATACATCCAAGAGGTAATTTTATATATACTTCTTCTTGGAGATCCCCGTGAAAAATCGTATTTTTTACATCAAATTGGTATAGGGGCCAATCAAGGTTCACAGCTAGGGATATTAGGATCCGTACAATATTGATTTTAGCCACTGGTGCAAAAGTTTCTGTATAATCAATCCCATAAGTTTAAGTGTATCATTTGGCAACCAACCTTGCTTTAAATCTTTCAATGGTACCATTCATTTTATGTTTAATGGTAAGCACCCACCTGCATCCAACCAGTATTTTTCCTATGGGTAAGTCAACCACTTCCCATGTTGAATTCTTTTAAAGACGCCTCATTTCTTCATTCATAGCTTCTTTCTATTTAGGATATTTTAGAGCTTCCTGCACACTATTAGGGATAGATATAACAAATAATTGTTTCACAAAAGTTTTATTTTCCTTTGACAGCCTATGATAGGATACAAAATTATTCATAGGGTAATGTGGTTTAGAAGTGAAGAGTGGTTCATAGTCATTTATGGGTTTTCCTCGTGTAGTTCTATGGGGTATAATTTTAAGTTGAGTTTCAAAACTTACCTGAGGTTCGGGCATATATTCAAACTTAGTGATCACTTATTTTGCTAGCACATTATGCATGAGGGAAGTTGATGAATGAGATTCTGATTGCCTTACTACTTCTGTCTGGTCTTCAGTATATGGTTGTGGATCCAATTGTGTCATCTCTTGTGATTGAGGTTCGGTGTAATATTTTTCACTTATAACATCTAAGTGATACATGTTGTCTTTGGGAGCCTATAAGTTACCTTGGTTGTCCTCATTACTGATCATTTCAGGAGTGGAGTAATGCATTTTATCTTCATGAAATACAACATCAAGAGTAATATATAGTTTATGAGTTGGAGGATGGTAGCAATGGTAACCTTTTTGGTGTTGAGCATAACCAACAAAGACACATTTGATTGCCCGAGGTTCCAACTTATTTCTCACTGGCTTGTGGAGATGAACAAATGTTGTACATCCAAAGACTTTTGGTGGTAGATTCGACACATTAGGTGATTTTTTGGCATCGTGAAGCACATTTAATGGAGTCTGAAATTGTAAGGTACTTGAGGATAGTCTGTTGATGAGATATGTTGTTGTTGTAATGGCTTCCCCCAGTATCTAGTTGGCATATAAGCTTCAAACAAGGAAGCCCGAACAACTTTAAAATGCTGGCAGTTCTTGTGCTCTGCCACCCATTTTGCTGAGGGGTGTAAGGATAAGTAGTTTGATGAGTAATCCTATGGTCAACTAGATATTGTTTTAGTTCTTGGCTAATAAATTCTCCACCATTATCACTACATAGAACCTATCTAGTAGAGTTATATTGCATGGCTATCATTTTGTGAAATTGTTTGAATAATAAGCCAATTTTGCTTTTGGATTTCATTAAACAAATCCAAATCACACGGGTGTGGTCATCAATAAAGGATATAAACCACCATTTATCACTGAGAGATATGTTTTTTACTGGACCCCAAACATCCGAATGGATGACCATAAAAGGTGCTGGACTTTTATTCCTGCTTATTTGAAATGGGACACGATGGCTTTTAGCCAATTTACACACCTCACATTTAAAGTCTGAGTTAGACAGTTTAATAAAAAGTTCTGGCAACAACTTCTTTAAGTATCCAAATAATGAGTGTCCTAGGCATTTATGCCACAACCAAACCTAAGAGTCTGCAGATTTATTTGCTGAGAATGCTTGAGCTAACTGATGAGAGCTTGCTGATGTTAATTCTAAATAATAGAGCTTCCCCTACCTAGTACCATAGCCAATTGTCTTTCGAGTTTGAATGTCCTTAAAAACACAAAGGTTAGGCTAAAAAATCACAATACATTGCAGGGTACAAGTTATTTGAGCCACATATAGTAGATTGTGATAATAGTTGAACAATTAATACAGAATCCAAGTTTAATTGTTTAGTGAGGGTGACAAAACCTTCCCCAACAACATGTGAAGGTATACCATTTGTTGTGGATATAATATGCTGTTCAGAAGGTTTTAAAGATTGAAGGCATAGATTGTCAAAGGTCATGTGGTTAATAGCTACAAAATTAATTATCCATTCATTACTATTCCTAGAAGAGGAAATGTGAAGGACCTTACCAGATGTCATGATTAATGTTGAATCATCCTTAGATGCTATGGTGGAGGTAAGTTCTGCTACTATGCTAGATGTTGTGACCAAGGCTGAGATGTCCTGAGGTGTGCATGCGGTGGTGTGTTCTGTAACAACTGCTAAGGCATGAGTGTTTAATCTTTGATTCCATTTTCGTGGTGCTTAGGCAGGATCCCACCATTCTGGATATCCAATTAGTTTATAGCATTTTAGCTTTGTGTGACCAGTCTCACCATAATGAGTGCAAACGTATTCTGATTTGGCTTTTCCAATCTCGTAGCTGTTATTCTGAGATCCTGATGTTCGATTGATAGGTCCTGTATTGGTTGATCAGTATGTTCTAGGCTTGGCTCATTGTGCCATCATCGCAGATGATTCACCATGATCAGTTTCATTGTTTAGAGTAATTCTGGGAAAAGCATCATGACGTACGTATGCATAAGCTTCTTCAAGATCCAATATTGGATCTTTTCTAAGAATCTCTCCTTGTATTTGTTCAAATTCAGCATCCAATCCATTCAAGAAAATGTGTACCTGTAATCTTTCAACATATTTTTTATAGGTAATGACATCGTCAGGATATTTCATTATAGTTCTATCATGATGATCAAGTTCTTGGAAGATTTCCACAAGATCACCATAGTATATTAACAACGGGTGTTCCATCTGTTTCAAGGAGAAGGCTTTCTGATTTAATGAGAAAATTTGTGTTTCATCTGCTCCATCGTAAAATGCTTTCCACAAGATCTCTCGTACAGTGCGTAGTCGGATGTATCTTTTCATTATGTTTGGTGACATAGAAGTTAACAACCATCCCTTAACCTTTTGATTCTTGGCATACCATTTTGTATAAGATGCATCTGATTTTTTTTTTTTTTGAGGGAGGGTTGTGTTTTGCCCATAATATATTTAAGTTTCTCTCTTCTTGCAATTTGCATTTCCATAATCTGTGACCATACATCGTAGTTAACTTCAGTAAGGATTGCAATTTGCATTTCCATAATCTCTGACCATACATCGTAGTTAACTTCAGTAAGGATAACACTGGTTGTGAATTCTGTGTTTTCGGTTTGAACATGAGTAATTGGGGTGGCTTCTGTTTGATTATTCATCATGATGCAAGGTTTCAAGAATGTGAGCAAGACTATAAGATAGAGGACATGGTGAACCTGGCGTGAAACAGAAAGAGGCTATGGAATCAATATCAAGAATATGGTTTCAGGAAGATGAAGGTTTTTGAAGATGAAGATGATCAAGAACAAGACAGATGATAAAGAAGATGAAGGTTTTTAAAGTGGATGAATGATATAGAGATTTTGAGAAATAGATGAAGAAGATGACGAAGATAAAGAAGGCAAATTCTTTTTAATGATGAGAAATAAGGAATTTAGTAGTGTTTTACGTAGAAGAAAGAAAGAAGTAATTCAGTAGTGTTTTAAGAGATACCAAGCTCTAATACCATGATAAATTCAATATTCAATATTGGATTTTTATTCACCGAATACAAGATTTCTTAAATGTTACAATACTTCCTCTTTATATAGCAGTAGAGGTATAATATTACTAACTAATCTATCATTTAACTTTACGGAAACAATTCCTATTATTATACTAGTATTCTTAACAGACTTAATATAACAGTAAATAAAGAAATATATATATAAGGCTTGAATATCTTGAATCTTTTAACAAGTACTAAATAATTTAGTGATGAAATAGCTAGTATAGTTAGATAACATAACTTGTCCTATGACTTTGTACAAGACTATTTTCATGGATTGAATAAGTCAATTTAAATTGATTCGGTTAATTTAAAATAATTTTTTCAAAAAAAATTAATTAGATGTCACTTGAAGTTTAACCTAGTATACTAAATTTAAATTTAACAAGATAAACTATTATTCAATTTAACATAAAACTCGGTGCGTACCAAACTCAACATAAAATTATTATATGACATGCCCTTACAACAATAAAGGCAGATTTCAGCACTTGCGATCTAGCTAGAAAACCCTAATTGAGGAGTGCCCAAGAAATATCATTAGCCAAAGCAACCCTATATATATATATATATATATATATATATACACAATATTTAAGCAATCCCGAGACGTCCAAGCAGAGAAGGATATTTTTCTAAGAACGATATCCATGTCTAGCCTTAGCTTGAGAGCATGCACAATCTTTGAAAATTAAAACTTAAATTGAGTTAGGCTCTGTTTGTTTGCAGGAAAATGGTTTCTTTTTGGAAAGTGAATTCCGGGAAAGTGTTTTTCGATGTTTGATAGTGTTATGGAAAATAAACTGGAAAACACTTTCCAGTGTTTGGTTGTGTTATGGAAAATGAACTGGAAAATAATTTAATAATGAATTAAATTTTTTTTTAAGTTTATCTAATATATATAAAATATTTAATCACTTACAATTGTCATAACCTAATTTTGACCTTTTTTATTTTTATTATTTAAAAAAAAATGATGAAAAATAAAAATAAAATAAATGAAGGATGAATTAAAATTTGGGTTAAGGGCAACATGATTGGAAGTTTAAAGATTTAATTAAACTCTTGACTAGTTTAATTAATTAAATCAAGGGTTTAATTGGAAATTGATTTAATTAAATTTTAGATTATTTTAATTAATGAAATCAAGATTTTAATTGAAGAATTAAGGACTTAATTAAACTTTGATTTAATCAAAAACCCACTACTTAAATAAAATAAACCAAGAGAACTGGCTTCGTCTTCATCTTCAGGAGCAGCAGACCACACCTTTGCATTTTAATTCACTCCTACAGTAGCAGTGAATTATAATTCGCCACGTTTGCATTATAATTCACTGCTACAGTAGCAGTGAATTATAATTCGCTGCTACAGTAGCTGTGAATTATAATTCGCTGCTACAGTAGCTGTGAATTATAATTCACTTGCACGCTAAAGGAAAGTGTTTTCCTTTCTTTAACCGAAGGAAAACACTTTCCTTTCTCAAAGCAGTGATTTTATGGTGACTGGAATTAAGTTTCCGTTGACTTACTGTTTCGGCTTGTTACCAAACATGGAAAAGTAAGGAAAACGAATTCTAGGAATTCGTTTTTCTTGAAACAAACAGAGCATTAAATTCTAGATTAATCTGTTGGATGGACCAAGTCTAATAATTATAATAAAATAAAATGATTTCTTTTTGAGATTATTTAAATGGGCACAATTTATTTAGTTTGTCAAGTAGTCAACATTGCCTCCACTTGGATCTTAAAACGTTTGAATTCACCCACAAAAGTTTCAATTTTTTTAATATCAATCTTGGTCGAACTTTTTGTGCAAGTAGAACAATAAATTACAAATTATGACCATTCAACTGCTTAAAAGCAACAAACGCGATTTTCAATATTTCGACAAAAAATTGGATAGCTCCACTGCGGCTTTTAATTTTTAAAAATGGATATCCTATAAATGGGAATGACACACGAATTTAAACTTTAGGGTCTGATGTAGAACTTTTGGCTAAGTAGGGGAGAAAAATATATTTTATCCTATTTTCTAAGCCAAATCGATTTAATTTTATTTAAACATAAAGAATTTAAGTAAATTGGAAAAAGCAAGAAAAGAATTCATATTGAATAATTAAATTTCATCAAAATATATTAGATTCTACGTCATGGTAAAAAACCAAAGTTTTAAAACTTGAATTATAAGGCTAGTGGGTTGATATAAAACCTGACTAGCTAAAGACTTGGACCAATTTAGATTGAAAAAAATAAAAAATTATAATTGATTCAGTTGTAAACCCGGGTTGATTTAATAATCCAGCCAACTAGTATTTAAATTAGTTAAAACCCAACTATTAACTCATTAATTTTTTTTTATAAAGATGATATGATTTTGAATTAACTTTTTCAAATCGATTATCTTACCTGTAGAACTATGCAAAAGACACAAATTCATGAGGAAAAATTATGTGAAAATTAGCAAGGACATGCTTTTCCTTTCTTTGGCATGACATAGGGGAGCCAAAGGACAAACTTTTCTTCTTATTGAAACAAATGGAGGGTGAAGTCACGGTTCAATAATGCTGCAATTATATTAATACAATTGCTGATGAATTAGAAGAAAAAAGGAACATCAATATCCTTTTTCTGATGATGTCGTCAATTCCATATTGGACAGGAAATGAGAGCTTTAAATATTTATAAGCATAAAAAGCATCTCTTTTCTAATTTTTTTTCCAGCATTTTAATTAAAAAGACAAAACTCACTAAATAATTTTAATAAAACAATATTTTTTTAGGGTGTATCATGCACGGGAATGAATATATATAATTTTTAACACTGTTTATATATATAAAAATGCTTTTATATTTATAAACGACTGAGGCTCTCATTTCTTAGCAGCATCACTCTAAGAAAGATGTTTACCCAGATAATGCACCTCAATTCGTCACTCAATTTTTTTAGTACATTCATCCAAAAGTTATATGTGTCGGACACAAAAGGAAAAGGGATGATCATTGATATTTTTTTTTAATTTTTTTTTATTTTTGCATGGCCTGATATATATAAAACTTTTCTGATCGCATGATGTCAAGGCAACTTTAATTTGCGAATTCTTAATTCTTAACCAGTTCATCACATAAGCTTAAGTTTCCAATTATCTTACGAAAGTGAGTTTTTTATGGAAATTTCGTGTGACAAATAAAACCTCATTCCCTCTTATATATTAAAAATAACATCGTTTTTTTTAATGAAAGGTTAATTTTATATATTATATAGTTTATTTATTTATTATTTATTCTATATGAGATTGATGGTTCTAACATATTTAAAAGATTTAAGCCTTAAAGCAAGTGGTTATACTTTATTTTTCTTTTGCTTACTAGTATTTTGTGACACATGCATGCTTTGCATGTGTATTAAATATAAAAGTTGGAGAAAATATTCAAATTAATCCTAAAGATTGAAAAGTTTAAGAGCAGAGGTTTATAAATATTAAAATTATTTAATTAAGAACCAAAGTTAAATACCCTATAAATGAGATTTAAATCAAATCATATTATTTTATCGCACACTCAATATCATGGCTGAATATGAGTCCTCAAAACGTAAATTTACTAAATATGACGTAATATGTCTTTCTTTTCATTATATGTTATTGGTCTAAAAATATAAATACATGAACAATTAATTAAGGACAAGGACGATAATACAAATAATAATAATAAATCAACAAACTTTTTGTTTTCGATTTCAATATCAAATCGTGAGTATATACTTTTCACTATTTTTATATATATAAAAAAGAAAATATTTTCAATGTATAAAGTTGGGAGTGAGCTATTTATCACAAGATTTAAAATTCTTGAATAAAACATAGACTTAATTATTAAAATCAATATAAAAAACAGAGTTTTAAAAAGATTCAATGATCCAACAAATTAAGATCTTAGAATCAAAGTTATTTAAGAATATTAAAATTAAAAGATGGGTGCATAAAATAAAACGTTAACATCGCTAGAAAATTATCAAAATAAAAATAATAATAGAAATAATATTGTTAGTAAATTAAAATAATATTTATTGGCCGAATATTACACGTCATTTCCTAATAAAATAAATATCAAAATACAAAGAAATTTTAAAAAATATAGAAAGTTGAGAATTATATGAGTATAAAGCTTAAATATTTTTCAATGAAACTTAAAATCAACCATCAAATGGAATATTGTTGACACGTACGTTTATATTGCATATGGGACCCATGCATGGATAATTAATCCCTAATTAACTCTTTGATTGAAGATGATTCGACCATAGTTATTTGTGTTCTGTCTTTTATAAATGGTGTTTCGACCAAAGTACGTACCAACATAATGGGACATAAATATGGGTACGTACCCTACAAAATAAAGAGAAAAATATTAATTCTTAATAAAGAGTCTCGAGTTTTAGTTTTATTTTATTTTATTTTATGATTAATGTGAGTGTTCGGACTAGTTTACGTGTACCTCAACTAATTTTACAAGTCCTAATATTAACGACCATGTAAGTTTTCAGTAATCATTACATTACCAATTACAAGATTCAAATTTAAGATCATAGAAAGAATATACTTTTTGATCTTAAATTCTTACTACTTAATAACCTACTAGATGGTTTGAGTTTAAATTTCTTAATCTTGAAGATGGCTCCAACATTTAATGCTACGTGTATCATACTTTACAAAGCATATTAATAAAGAAGATAATTAATATTTATGAATCATAACACTTGTGTCACACCTCGAATAATTAATAAGCCAACCTTTGCCATTATCGTGTACAATATTGTAATATTGATAGAAAAGAAGAGCTATTAATTTTATTTTATAAAAGTTCTTAATTATCAATTTTGTCTAGAGCTACCATTAACGATTAGACAACACCTATGGTGGGCTTGGTCTTTTTATTTTTTCAATCAGCTTCTTTTTAATTTTTAAATGTTGGTTTTAGGGTGGGGAAAAATTTAGTGGCCAATCATATATTAAAGAAATACATAAAAACTAGGACAGTAAAAGCTAATGACTTGTCCACTCAATATGCACCAAAAGAAAAAGGCCAAGCTTACGCAATATTAATTTATATATAATCATACACATAAAAATCATATTTATCTCAAGACCATGGCCTTTTGGTATGTCAGCAAAAGCAATAATTCTACTTTCAGAAATAAGCTTTCTTAGAAAATTAATTAATTTTTTTTTAAAAAAAAGGGAAAACAAAAAAGGACGTAGGAGAAAATAAATAAATAAAAAGAAAGATATTCTCCTCCAACGTACAGTTGTTGCTTTTATATATGAAGCTTTATAACAAAGCCTTTTTATAAAACTCTCAATATCTTTATGAGTATTCTCTATCACAAGATCTTGTCCCATTACTACAGTGATTGGATTATCCATTTGGTGCTGCAGAAACAAAGAAAGTGAAGTGAGAAAATGGCAGAATATTTCTGGAAGAGTACTTTCTCTCTGTTCCACAATTCCTTTCCACTTCAGGCCATGACATTGGGGTGCCAATATTGCCAATGAGGACATGCCACTTGTCAACATAAACAAAATACACGTATGTAGCGAGACAAGCTTAACCATATTCTATATATAATAATTCAATTGGTTAGACTGGTGATTTGCATTCAAGAATTATAAATCTCTTATTATTGAAGATTTATATAATTCTTAACTTTAAAATTTACGTGATTGATCGATGTATGTATAAACTGATCCGGATATCTGTGTTAATAAAAAAGTAATTAAATATTCATATTTAATTTAGGTATTAATTATCTATAAAATATAAAAGTATATATCTTGGTTGTGTTTAAATTAATTTTAAATTAAATTTAATAATATTTATATTGTATTTAAAATAACGATCCAAAAAAATCTTACATATTCGGATGGATTCAGTTGATATTTAACGGGTCAGAATAAAATTATCATCACTACTATTACATGGATGGTGCAAGTGTCGGCTACTTAGGGCAGAGGCTTTTATTGTGGTGGTCGTGGTCCAAGCCATGACCTACGGAGCCCTTTAGGGCTCATTCTGGCTAGCCGGTGAATCAATCCATGATGGTGAGACCAGAGGTGGTCGTGGTCCAAGCCATGACCTACGGCTGGCTAGCCGGTGAATCAATCCATGATGGTGAGGCCAGAGGTGGTCGTGCTTTTTAGCATTTTTAAGCGCTACACCCATTTTATTCTAAGTAGTAATGGTGGCCAGCCTTGCAGGATCTAGGTATATTCCTGGGGCTTTGTGTTTGTACGTGTGATTTCATTAACACGTGTGCTTCTTTATGCTCACCTTTAGTTTTCCTTTTTCCTGTTTTTTTATTGACATAGTGCAACATCCTCTGAATTCTCCAGGAAATTAAAGGTAGTTTACGCACTCATAAATCCAAAACTGTATCATCCAGACTGTTTTCCAATCATAACAGTGCTTTTCTTCCATTTCATTAGTATTAATTAATGATAATTTGAATGCAAATCTTTTCTCGTTTTAATAACATATATATAATTATAGAATAAAATAATTCATAAGGCATCAATATTCACAAAATTACGTGAATAAATTTAATTATTAGGAAATTTCAAAGATAAGTTTTTTTTTTTTTTTTTTACTTTCTAAAATCTGAAAGATAGTTTTTAGAATCTATTATATACTGAAATATATATTTTTTAATAATAAAATAATCATCTTACTTTTTGTTAATAATTTTTTATTTAAAAACTCTTAATGCTCTTCCTTTGTTTTTAATCTAAATTGTATTAAAAAAGGATATATTTGAAATTTTCCCTTATATTTTTCAAAGAATCAAAGTTTAAGGGGGGGAAATGGACTCACTAAATGTCTAAAGATATATTAAAATTTTATAATATTTTTTTTTCCTTGCATCAAATTAATTTTTTTTTGATAATTTTAGATCATTTTAATATACCAATATTAAAAATAAATTTTAAAAAATAAAAAATATCATTCTAATATATTTTTAAATAAAAGCAAAACATTTTAAAAAAGAATCGAAAAAAAACCGCCATCATAATAGCAAACAGAATTTTAAAATGATCATTTTGCACATATATAAGCATATCCCTAAAATTTTGTTTAGTGGATATCCTCAAATTGCAATCTCTAAAAGGAGGTGGGAAAGCATATAATATCAAGTGCAAGCCTAAGATTAACCGACCAAATGGAACTTAACATGGGACATATGCTTGTACTGTCTGGCATCTATACATATACATTATTAATAAAAAAGCAAGTGAGCATGGCTATGCTGCACTGTGTGGAGTTGATGTAAGAAGATGGTAGACAGAAATCATTACTTTCCGAAGACAAGAAATCTGTTCAAGTCATATCTAAGCTCTTCGGTGTGCTCCTTGCTCGATATCCCTCGATTTTTGGGGTAAAGCAAACTGCAGTTCATACCTTTGAATGATCATTATGTTGCTGCTTTCCTGATGATATTTAGCTCAGGTCGTTCCATAACTAGAATGTGAGAGATTAAAGAAATATATTAAGTTATTAATGTCCAATATTTTTATATCCCCTGCCCTCTTTTCTCTCCTCCCCCCTCAAAAAAAAAAAAAAAAAAAAACTGGTAATTAGTTATTTACTAATTAACAGTGACAATCCTCTTTTTTTTTTTCTTTCAAAAAAATGTTGCTGAGATTGAATTTGAACCTGTGACCATAAAATTATGAGTCTTGTGAACTACCAAGCTGCTCTATCCCGCATGATGAAGGAGAGAAGTGGGAACTAATGGACAAATAAAGATTGAATGCACCCCTCTATCATATTTGTACAAATAGAATAAAATATTTATACAGAATAGTAAAGAGTCTCCTTTATAATATGACTAGAAAAATGAAGGGAAAAACTATCTATGATCGAATTTAGAAAGCACAGAAAAGGGCGCAATTTAGTTTTCTTCAGGTTTAAGAGAAGTTATAATTTATTAACTTTTCTTCAAGATGTTTCCTTTTCAGATCACAGATACAAAAAACTATCTATCTTTGTTTAAACATTCAGCAAGGGAAGCAAAGAAATAATTTTATTCGCCAGTTCTTATTCTTTTTTTTCTTTTTTTGGTTTGCTTGAAACATCAGTCACTGAGAAAACTGGGTTAGCTGACAATTATTAGCAATAAACTTGCATGCAAAACTAATTTCCTCGTTGTGGATTGATCAACATAAGAATCTATTGTATCGTGCAATTGGATTGTACTGCATCATTAGGAAAGGTGGCCGACACTAGGTATGAATGCCTCTCAGAAAGTTTCTGGAAAAGGAGGAGCTCGTATAAACAAGGTACGTATATTACATGGCCAGCAAGTACACTTTCACACACCACAAAATAAAAGTTGAAATCAGGACAGCTAAAATAGTTCATTCAATGAGAACCACCAGTTTGTATGCCTCAATCTCAGCACTAAGGGTACCAATCCACCTATAAGAACACTCAGTGCAAGTGGTAGGTCGACTACAGCAACATGTCTGTGCTAAATCCACGGAAAATCTAGTAAAACACAGTGCTAATCCCAAAAAGAATGAGTGGGTTCTGAAAAAAGAAGAAGAAAAGATTATGACCGTACTCAAGTCTTGAAACTTGCAAGATTGCATCTTGACATTTGACTGTTTGTCAATCTCAAGGAAGCCATAGGCAACGTGAAAAGCTCTAAAGGACTGCTGCAGGTAGAATAGGGAGGTGTGGGGGCACATAACCAGAACACAGAGGTGATACGCTTGGATCCTGTCTACTAGCAAGCCCTGCCTACCATACACTAATCGATTCCTACAAGTAATTGTTGCTCATAGTACAACTGCCTGGGCATTGGATGAGACATCACTTGCTTTGGTTTTGCTGGGTACATAGCTCGCATTATCAGTATGTTTCTTTCTTTATTCAACAGGATGTTCAATGAGCTATCCAACTAAATAACTAATTCCTCAAATTCCCACCTATTCCTCTCAAATTCTCACTTTGAGATTTCCTAGGAAAATATTTTCAAGCCTTAAACGTTAGGCCGTTCTTTGAGGGTTCCCCCCCCCCCCCTCCCCCCTCTTTTTTTCAATAAACAATAGATTGTATTAAAACACAAAAAATATAGAAAAAAGAGACAAGAGTAAAATTTAAGAGTCAAAAGATATTAATGGGATAAAAAAAACTGTGTTATGTAAAATCATTTGCCAAATGGTTAGCATCGCACATAACATGAGAGAAAGACACCAAACCTAAATGTGAAGAAAATCTAGATGCATAGATAAAGAGCTCATAAAATCTATATGACTTATTCATCCGGTTAACCACAGTATCTGAATTAGATTCAAAGATAAACTTTACTCCAATATAATCATCGCACAAAGAAAATAGTTGAAGAACATTAATTACATCTAGTAACTTAACTTCATTTGAGTCTTTAAACCCAATAAAAGCATAGAAAAAACCCAGCACCAAGCCTTTATAACAGCAAAGAACCCCTTCAATACCAATTAGTCTAGGTTTGCCAATAAAAGAACCATCAACATTTCATTTCAATATATGAGATTTAGGGAGAGACCATGAAATGGGAGCTCTATCACTTTTTTTATTTGACAATTGAACCAAACCATCATCACTCTCACTCGGCTTTATGTTAGAAAAACTCCGTTGCTATTAGACTTGGCTAGTAAGACAAGAGAAGAGGGAATCAATCCTAAAAAGCTAGCGAACGAGGGGAAAAATCAGTCGAGAGGGGGATCAAAGGTACCATAAAATGCATTTTATGACATCTGCTTTCCCAAGGCTTAACCTAAGGTTCTGAAAGAAAGCTTCGATCTTCCTCCTTTGTCCGATGAATGCGCTTATTCATGGATTCTATCTTCCTTTCAATAGGGCTTCAAAGAAAGGCTTTTCGTGGGCTATTAACAAAGAGCACAATAAAAAAAATTAGAGAATAAAGCCTTGATCAACACACACAGTCTAATTAGAATTAAAAGATATTCAATATTATAGTCAAGCTACTTATGATTGAAGAGTAGTTCATTTGGAAGAAGCCAAAGAAACCATGAGATAGTAAAGAACAACACAAAATGAACAAGAGAACTTTCTTGGAGGGTGTGTTGTGATTTATAAATTATGTTTGTATTTAATTTGAAAGGGTTGGTCTTATAATTGAGTAGATACGCTCATTTTCTTGATTTTCTAGGTTTATATCTTTGTTGATACCTAGAAAATTCATTAAGTTTTTTTTTTGAATATATTAGATATGGTGTGCTCTTTGAATTGCTAAACAAAGAATTTAATCTTAATTAATATGTTAGCTAGTACGAGGATATTACTTGTCATTAAGATTTTTTTTTTATTAGTGCATTTCATGTCCATGTAGTTCTTATGGTAAAACCTTGAAGAAACTTTAGCATTTAAAGGCTTGGATAAGTTAGAAACCTTCATACAAACACACACACACATATTTCCTGTTTACAATTTACATATACAAATTAAGGTTTATATAGAGTTTACTGTTTACATTGACCATAATAACAAGAAAAGAATGACTTTAACAAAGGTATAAGTACTATAAGTTAAGAGGACAAATTTCTATTAAACTTTAGGAAAATTCTCCTTAATGTTATGAGATAATGAAATCATGACATTTGATGATGACTCTTCCTGGATCTTTGTTATTGATTATTGTCTTTAAAAGTATTGGATTGGTAGCAGCTTATGGAATTGCTATTATACATCCATGTTGCTGGTTTTTTCAAAACATATATACATAGTAGAAAAATAAATTAAATTTTTTTCAATTAAATTTTTTTCAAGAGTCCCAAGATCCTATAAGATATATCTAAAGTTGTTTAAAGTTTATAAAAAGATTACTTGAATATCACATGTTTTTTATGGCTTTGAATAATAATTGCATGAAGGTTTAGTTATCATAAACTACAAGTCATCTAAGTATCCGGTTTTTAATGGTAATTCACATGAACTACTAGTAAGAAATCTCTTAAACCTTTTAGGAGAAAGAGATGGCTATGCTTTTGAGTGCTAGCTCTTTTCTTTTATGTTTTTTAGGTTTTTTGTAATGTAATGTATACTTTTATAGAAAATAAAGGGTATAACATTTTATTTATAAGAAAACTTAAAAACCCTATAAATAACAAATTATCAATTTTCCCTTTAAATAATATTACATATATTATTTCAGAATAATTTTAGAAATTTATTCATTCAAGTCTATACTTAATTTTTCTAGGTCTATAATTGTAATTCCTTATATAAAACTTATTTACAATGAAGTCACACTTGATTAATTATCCAATTTTAATTTCTAACTAATGGTTCTTATATGTGTGTGACCCATTAGATTCCCTAAGAAGTTGACCTAAATATAAATTACAATTGTACTATGTTAGTAACATGTTATGATCCCCTTAATATTATGAAAGTTATAAGTAGTTTGACTTAACCTTTCAGTTATCAGTTCCTCAATGTAATTATTATCCCTTCACCAACAATGTTTTGATTCAGACATTATAGTATGAAGTGTGTCTACTATGTCAAATTATGTTTGTTTTCAACTGTCGCACGTATGCGAAGTCACGGCAATCGTCCACTCTCATATATATATATATATATATATATATATATATATGGAGAGATAAAGAATTCTTATCTTTTATCAGTGGAATGAGGGAATGAAAGTTGTCATCTAGTATTTTGATAATTAAGAACCCTAATTGATCTAAGAGATTAGATATGGGGACTAGTTGCTTAAATGGAAGGTATTAGCATCCCATATAAGTCGTACCTAAAGTAAGTTACATTGTTTGATTGTCCGATAAAAGCTAAAGGTATGGTTGTGTTTTCTAGTTGTTGGTCTGTCTAAGGTTTTTTAAAAAATCCTTCTTAGTAAAGAGATTCTTATCTTATCAGGTAAAACCTAATTGTTCTAACGTCAATAAAAAAAAAACTACCTTTTTAATATTAGAAATTCATTTTACGTATAAATTCATAATCCCAAATACTAAAAGAAAACAAAATATTTTTTAGGTATTTTTGAAATATTGGCCTAGTTTTCATGGCTTTAATAAATTGGTTATTAAAGCTAAAATGCATGCTAATACATATTTTGAATTTTTTTCATCTTTGAGAGACTTGGTCATATGTATGAAAACAAGATATTTTTTTTTAATAATATTTTTAATGTTTTAACGAAAATCGGGTATTTTAATACTGGATTGTATTTTTACATTATAAAAATACAAATTAATATTAAGCAAAATCGATAGAAAAATATGCGAGAAAATCATAAATTTTTCGAAAGGGTTTTTTGGAATTTTTTTACTAGGTTAGACCTGGCCCTATGCATTTTGATTTGGGCCAGACCTAGTCCGACCTAGTGAACAGTTGGAAAAATCTTGTGCAAAGGGGAAACAAGGGCAAATAAAGCAAGAGAAGAAGAAAAGAAGGAGGCGGGAAGGGGGATTATTGACCGAGCGGTGGCGCTGGTAATTCTTCTTCCAAACAAGGCGGTTGTGCGCTGGGGAGCTGTTTCACCGGCAAATAAATTTTTCTTCTTCTTCTTTGTATGTATTGCCTCTATTTCTTTTTTTTTTTTTTCCTTTTCTCTCCTGTCTTTCTTTATTTGATTTCTCTCTGTTCTTTTATCCTCTTCTTTATTTTTCAACTCTCAAAATCCTCTGCTTTTCCTTTTTTTTTTCTTTCTGTTTTGTTCTCTTTCTGCTATTCTTCTCTCATTTCTTGTTTCTTGTCTCTCTAAAACCTTTTTATTTTTTTTACTCCCCCCTGTTTGTTTGTTCCCTTAACCTTCTCTCTAAGTCTTCTCTCTCTCTCAATGCTTTTATGTTTTTCCTCTGTTTTTCATCCCCCTTGCTCCTCCCTCTCTGTTGGTATTTATAGGGGGGAAAGGGGGAGAGAGAGCTATTACCCCTGTCTAATCATGACACAAGGGTAGTAGGGTGGCCTAGCGACCACTAGGTAGCCGCCCGCAAGGCTTGTCCTCTTTGTTTTTTCATCTGGTGGCAGGTGAGGGTCGTGGGTTTTGTCAGTTTTCTTGCATGAGGGGGGGGGAGAAACGGGAAAAAAGATTTTTAAAAATAGCTTCTCCTTCCTCTGTTGCACATCCAGGGGAAGAAGAACAGCGTCGTTCAAAACGACACCGTTTTGTGATTCTATCTCTCTGTGTTTTTTTGGAAAAAAAAAAAATTGAACTTGAGTAATAACCCAAAAATGGGTTATGACATCAACATCATAGTCTTTGATTCTTTGAATAAGTTTTGAAATTCTTTTCAAATTTCATTCCACTCTGCACAAGGATTTACAATCAACACTATTTGAGAATAAATGAAATAATTTTTCAATTCACCTAGGGTGATGAATTATCTCTGGAAGGTGATGTTTGGTGGTCAAACGGCCTCATATGCTTTATCTAAAAGGCACGTGGTTGTCCATATATTGGCACATGCATGTATTTTTAATAATATTTAATATATGAGAATTACTATAATACCACTAAGCAACATCTAGATTTATAATAAAACTAATGTAAAATGACCAAATAATCATTATGAGAGAGTTATATTGTTTTTGTCTCAAAGTGTATGAAAGTTATTACACTATTTTAAAATAAATGAAATGACTAAAACACCCTCGAGTGAAAGGCTGAAGAAAATTATGACATGGTGAAAAGATAACCTTGCCCCACAGCTTAGTTCAATTTTTTTTTCAAGGGCAAATTTGTAATTATATTATTACAATATTTTTGCATAATAATTTCTTAGGGAGAATTTGTTGTTTTTTTAATTGAAAATGATAGCAAATTAACACCAATTTAACACTGAATATGTCCTTACACGCCAACTAAAGTTTTATAGTGATTAAATCTACACACCACATGACACACCATATGAAACTACTTTTAAGTGGCAAGTGAGGTTCAAGCCCTAATATCTCCATTCTTTTCAATTAGGTTTCAACAACCCCATACCAAATATGGTAAGAAACTAGGACTATTTTAATATTTAAGTAACCTATTTTGGAATTTGTTAAAAGAGTCACATAATCAAAACATAAATCAAAATTCAAATGTAAATTGATAACGTCCTAAAATTCAAGATATGCAAATAATAGGTTATTTAGTGTTTAAGATAGTAGTTAATCAATATGTTTTGATACTTAGATTTTTTCTCTTAAGACTAAGGAATTCTAGACTTATAATAAAAGCTTGAATACCTATAAAAGCAGTCTTAATCAGGGGAACTTAAAGACCCTCTAATGATAAAGTTAGTATATTTATGAGAAATGCAATAAATGACTTAAAAAAGCTTTATATTCAAGGAACATGTATGTTTGTTGTTGAGTTTTAAATTAGTTAATGCTCTAAAATCTATGAATTTATATTAAGAGATAAAATTTATGAACCCTAACTTAAATGGTTAATGTGGTATTTATACCCTATGAACCATGTCAATTTCAGAGAATGTAAGGGCTAGAAAGCCCTTTGATTTTGGTGAAATTAATAAGAGATAAATAACTTTTACATATTATTAATGAGATAGTATATATGATAGATCTATTAAGAGACCTTGCATACACCTATGAGCATAGAAAAATCATTGCATCAATATAAATGATTATTCTAGATGGAGAGACATAACGGTTTATCATGACTTTAATAATTTTATTTTAAGGGATAGTCTAAGATCAAGTATATAGCTTAAGAACTTTGTAATGGTTGAATTCAAATGTTTTGTGTTTGAGATGTTTGTCAGACTCATGTTGCCTTAGGCATGTCTAACTACCAAGGCCAAGTGCTTTGGGGTGTTGCTAGACCCTCTACTACCTTGAGCTTGGCTGACTGCTAAGTCAAAGCTCTTTGGGTCTAGCATGCTTTTTAGACCCTCGTAATCTTCGGCTTGGCTAACTGCCAAGTCCAAGTTCTTTGGGTCTAGCATGCTTTACATACCCTCGCCACTTGGACTTGGTTACTTACCAAGTCCAAATTCTTTAGGTTTGGCAAGCATGCTAAACTCACGCTACTTTGGGTTTGGTTGTCTGCCAAGCCCATGTACTTTGGGTTTAGCATGATTGTTAGACCCACACTATCTTGGATCTGGCTGAATAACTAGTCCAAGTTCTTCGATCATAGTATAGATGTAAGACCCATGTGATCTTGAGTTTGGTTGATTGTCAAGCCCAAGTGCTTTGAGTCTAGCATGGTTGCTAAACCCACACCATCTTATACTTGGTTAATCTCTAAGTCAAAGTTATTTTAGGTCTAGCGTGTTTGTTAGACACACGCCATCTTTAACTTGACTAACTATTAAGCACAAGTTCTTTGGGTCTGACGTGCTTGTCAAACCGATGTTATCTTGGACTGGATTTGGATAATTTTCAAGTACAAGTTTTTTGAGTTTGACAAACACCCATCTTAGGTTTGATTAATTGCCAAACCCAAATACTTTGGGTCTGACAGGCTTGCTATACCAACATCATCTTGAACTTAGCTAATTGCCAAGTCCAAGTTCTTTGCGTCTAACTTGTTTATGAGAGCCAAGTTCTTTAGGTTTGGCATGTCTTCTAGATCCATTTTAATTTTAAGATGATTTTAATTTATAAAAATCTATAATAACAAAATATTGACTCATCATAAACATTAATATACTTAGATAATATATTTGCTTAATTAAAAATAAATGTTAACCTTATCGAGGACACACTAACATGATCATAGTCTTTTTTAGTTTTATAAACAACCACTTAACTAGGACTTCTAGGACCAATTAGGTTTTTCTTAGTTTTACCTTTTAAAACAATTATTTTTTAAATATGAATAATTTTTTTCATTATTTTCTTAGTATTGGGTATGACAAGGTTATCCACAACTTAAAAAATAGAAAATATGAGTGTTTTATTTTCAAGCAAAACTTCCAAGACGAGTTTGATTTGATTATTTGGTATTACACTATTCATTTACTAGACTATAAGGTTTTGAAAGAAATGGTAAAATTGGGTTAGAAAATATAACACAATAGCTCAGATGGCGATTCTCATCCATGGTTCCTTTATAAATGAGTTTATAATAGGTAAACACATTGATGATGCTTTAAAATTCAAGATATTTAGTAATAGGGTTCTTTAGTGGTTGAGTTATAGGTTAATCAAGTGTTCTTTTAATTACTTCCATTCTCCATGGTGAAGGAAGGTTATGACTTGATGTAATGCTCCTAATACCTATAAAAAAACCCTCTATTTATGGATTTAGGGACCTTCATATGCTTAAATCAGTATCTTTATAGATGGAAAGTGTAATAAATATGCAAAAGAGCATTAGATTCTAAAAATAAAGTTGTGCGTTCTTGTTTTAGTATAAGAATAAGGGTTATGTAAAAAATTAATATATATGTGTTAAGAATGAAAATTGTAAACCTTTTTCCTAGATAATTCAAAAAGTATTTATAGCATATGAACCTTGTTTTTTTGCTTAAGTGGAGGGACTAAAGAGTTATTTTATTATAATAGCATTAATGAGGGATAAATATCCTTTTCACATGTATTACTAGGAGATAAATATCTCTGACATAAAGATTAATGAGGAACAAATACCTCGCATATACCTGTTAATAGGAGATAAATGATTAGTACTTAAAAGTGTATTTTTATCAAGGTTTTATATCATCATTTTGCAATTGAAGTATTAATAACTCCTTAACTAAAGCATATTTTATAATAACAAGTCTGATACTATAAAATACCTTAATTTATGGTAAATGTTCATCTTAAATGCAGGCCTATCATATAAATGAAATGATTAATTGATGAGTTTAAGTACTGAAATTGAAAGGACAAAGAGAGGGCCAAACTTAGAAAAGAGATGTTGGTTCAGTCCAAACTGGAACACTGTTAAGTAATTGGGTCAGATCTGAAGCTGTAGATCTCGGATTTAGGTCTGCTTTATATGGATGGAAAGCTAAGACATAGGCCTAAAACTTTCATGTGGAGTCCATGATTTAAAAAGGTCATTTTCAAGTCCAAATTATAGCAACAACGGAGAAGTCTGAATCTGTCCTGCAACCCAGACATTGTTTAGTGTTCAGCCCATATCTCGAGTTCTAAAAGTCCAAATGACCTCAATTTTTTTTTCTGGAAAGTTGAGATAATTTTCTAAAACTTTCATGAGTAAAGTTGGTTCAAATTTGGACGTTATCAATGACGTTTTGTTCAGACAAGAAGATAAGGATTGTCATTAAGTCAAGATATAGCCACCCATTCAACAATTAGTCATCAAATCAATAGTTTTAAATTTTGGCCTATAAAAATAGGTATTTGCCATGCATTTAGGCATCTTGGTCTTCAGATGAAGATCATACTCTTTATTTCTTTCTTTATATTTTTGTAATGTTTAAGTTTTATTTCATGTTATATTTTCCTTAATCTCTTGTTTATGCTTTTCATTTCCTTTACTATACTTATGTTTTCCTCTTATTTATTTATGTTTCTCTTCTTCATTATGTTTAGATAAATTTATTATGTCTAACTAAATTTATTATGTCAAGGTGAACAGGTTTCACTAATGGTGTTAGAATATGTAAACTATAAACTCAACATGGACTTTAATGTTTATAAGTTAGCATCATGAATTCATGACAATATTTAAAAGTATAGTGTTACTTAAATAAGATAATTAATATGGTCATGTTAAAATTTTATAATGAACTATTAAGGATAAATCATCCAATTGGAACCTCCTTTGTGTGTGGTTTCTAGTTGATTAATAAAAAGAGCTTATACTATACTTATTTTTAATACTATTAGTGGATCCTCTAACCTTAATAATTGCTTTTATCTTTGATTAATCCTTACATTAATCTTACATCTCAAAGTCCTCTTTAACTTATTATTATTATTATTATTATTATTATTATTATTATTATTAATTTATATAGTTAACCTCTCCGTGGTTCGACTCCGGTTTTGTCGGGTTATTTATTACTTCGACACTCATTGAACCAAAAATGTGCTAGGCGTATGCCAAGCATTTGGGCTTAGGCGAAACTACCTGAGCGCACAGGGGGAATTGGGTGTGGGCCCAACATTAGAGCTCACATGTAGCACTAGAGCTTATATGATGCTAGGTGAACGTCTTGCGTCTAGGTTTAGGCTCCACACCTATGATGAAGGAGTGTTTAGCGTGAGTCCAGCACTTGGGTTCGAGTATGTTGCCCAAGCTTATAGAGCATTAGGTGCATGCCCAACGCCTGAACCTCGGGGCAACAAATGTGGTCCTAATACCTAAGATCAGGCATGTTGCTTGAGCTTTTAAGGGTTTCCGATGTTAGATAACTATAATGGTCTACATTTAAATATATTGTTTCTTAATTTTTTTGATGTGGGATAACTATATTACACTCCACATTTATTTTTTATTGCTTATATCCACATGAATTGTTTTATAAGTTTTTGATGTGGGATAAATATACCACACTTCACATTTTTTTTTTATTGCTTATATCCACATGAATTATTTCTTAAGTTTTTGATGTGGGATAAATATACTACACTTCACATTTCTTTTTTATAGGCTACATTCACATGAATTGTTTTTTAAGTTTTCGATCTGGGATAAATATACTACACTTCACATTTCTTTTTTATAGGCTATATTCACATGAATTGTTTTTTAACTTTTT
>JAAWWB010001300.1:0-24999 GCA_018804465.1 Populus tomentosa
AGCACTTGTTTAAAATCGAGAAAGAAATAGAGAGAGAGTGATGAATGGACCTGAGGGATGCCACTGGTGGTGCCATTTAAACTGGAAGTTTCTTCTCCTTCTCCTCCTCCTTGAGAATTGGAGGCCTGAACAGGGACAAACTTTTGTAGCTTGGCAATATTTGATGAGATCAGAAAACATGGGCTGTTGAGGAAGCTGGAACCCATTATTGTAAGCTTATTTCTTGTTGGGTTATATTGATGGTGATTATATGAGGAACATGAGCTGAGGTTAGGAGGACCTCTCGTTGCTGCTCTACCTGTCATCATTGCCATTATCTTCTCTTTTGCTCCACCAGCTAAACTATCCCACGAGAAGTGAAAGTTCCACTTTTTTAATGACAAGGGCAAACTTCCTTTTTGTTCCTATAAATTCACCAATATTTCCAATTATGTCCCTATATTTTGAAATTACCTTTACTAATTTAGTAGCGGCTGTCCCTTTCCAAAATATTCGAATATTAACATTAACCATTAACAAAGTAAAACAATAAAAAAACAAAATGGTTTTTCACTATACTCTAAAACATTATACACACATTCACAAAACATTATAATTTAATATTCATTTGCACCGTTTAGAAGGTGTGTTTTTTTTACACTTTGGTCTCTCTAGTTTTCAAGATTTACATTTCAAACACAATATTTCATTTTTGTCACATTTTGGTCCCTCACAATTGAGAGAGAGAAGAGAGAGGAAATAAAGAGGAGAAGAGATAGCTTTAGATTTGATTTTAAGTTTTTAGATTAATTAGAATTTGTTTTGGAATTGAAAATGGATTTATGAAGATTTCCAAGATGTTGTTTTGGGTTTTTCTTAAGAAAAATCTAAGTTAAAATTTCAGTTTTAGAGCATAAAATGCACGAACCTATAATTTTTGTTTTATCATTAATGGTGGGCAAATTTTTGTTACTGGTTATAAAAGACTGCTTTCCCACACAAATGATGTGTCGTTTACTTTTTTTGTTCTAAAACTTCAGGCCTACGAGCCTCACATTATAATCCTAGATGCAACTAGCCCATTGTTTCAAGGCATGGTGTGCTTGGCTGGTTCTTTCAAGTCCTAAGTGTGCTTGAGCTTATCTCTTTTAAATCTTCATTTTTTTTTATTTTTTTTATTTATATTTTAAAATAAAATTACTTTTAAATAAAATATCTACAAAGATATTTTAAAAATCTTTCGATGGTATCATATTTAAAATAAATCAAAGCTTTTCATGGTAATATTAGAAATTACTTTGCAAATAATTATATATGTGCTTAATATGCAAACATTTATTAAGAAATTACTCATGAATATTCAATGAGAATAAAATATTTATTTTGTTATTTTTTTAAGAATTTTTTTATATAATTTCTCTCAAATTAATTATTATTTTATTTTTGTATATAGTCGCATAAAAATTATCAAGATATGATTTTTGGTTTTCAACTATTTTGCTAAAGGTTTTTTTTTTTTTAAGAGCGTGTTTAGCAAACATACTCTTAGGCCTATTTTGATAATTTTGGTTAAAGAAAAAAATTGATTGTTGCCACACAAAACCTTATTATAAAAAAAATATAATTTTTTTAGCATATGGCCAAAATTCTAAAAATTATTTGAGCATTTCTTAAAATATATAAAATGTTTTAAAAAAATATTGCATGAATTTTACAATAAGTTTATAAAATTTCAAAGGATTTTGGCCTATATTTCTAAAATATAAAAAAGAACATATTTTTAGCAAGAAAATATATTATTTACTTTTAATATAAGGATAAAAAACCTAAAACAAGGTTACTATCTAAAATATTATTAGAGATAATAATTTATTACTTAATTTAATATAAGAATAAAAACATGTATGAGAGTCAATATCTAAAATATTATTGGGAGTAATATAATTCATTCATTTATAACATAAGAATAAAAACTATAAGGAATTTTATCTGAAATATTATTTGGAATGATACAATAACAAAAAATTATAAGTTTGTCTCGAAAGAAGCCTCAATAATAATTGACAACATTTCTAACTTTTAGCCTAAGTTATTGACTTAAGAAATAAGGGTTTGTTCATTGTAATAAACCCGCCATAATAGGCTGATAGAAATATAAATATCATCTAACCATAGCAAACAAAGAAAAAAATGTAGTTTACCTCAAGTAATGCGTAATAAGGGTACTAATATCTTTTCTTTATATAACCAGTCTCTTCTCTAGCATATCTAAAAGACTAATTAAGGTTTCTAATAATCATAATACTAGGTGATGACTTTTTATTTAACCAAAGACCTCTTATCCTGCCCAAAAAGGGTGACAACGATGTCGCGCTCTCGCAAGGGGTACGATAGGATGACAACTCCACTGGGAACCCTTGGACTAAGATTTGTTTTGTTTTTTTATGCTACATGAAGATTAATGTTGGTTTATTTTTCAACTATAAATGATTTACATTGTTTAAGAGCTTTAGCATGCATTCTCTTTATATCCTATCATGAATAATATATTGGATATGGATTAAAGACATTCATGCATTACTAATATTATTTATGAGGGCACAAACTATAAAGCTTTAGGTTAAGCGGGGAACTAACAGCTTACCTTATGATTTAAGTAAAGTTTAAGTTTATGTAAACCCTAATTTTTCACGAAGTGCTTAAACTGGTAATGATTGGTACTTATGACATCCTATTACTTATTGGGGCCCCTATATGACCTTCACAAGGGTAATCGTTGGGACAATAAGAAACCCTTTTAGAGACCAAGTAGTAAGTTTACTCTTTGTCTTTTTTTTAAAAAAAAAAAACTAGAACATATCCTTAGGTTCCCTACATTTGTTTTGCATCAAGAAAGTCTTTCATATAACATTTTGAGTTCAGGACTTGCGAGTGACATAATGGTCATTACCCAAGAAATTCTCGTTGTAAAGTTTGGGCAAGAATAAAAATTATTACAAGAGTAATGACTATGTATCACCTCTTAAAAAAAAATTCATATGAATACATGCTCACACATTTAGCATGCATGTTCATAGGTTGAAATATAGGTCCCCCAAGTCTGGTTTTTCCTTGAAGATTTAAGTTGTCAAAAGTCTAATAGTGTTAAGGAGGATTTGTTTAACTTCCAATCCAAAAGCATCGCTGTGGTTTTTTTTGTTAAGCCAACAACAAAAACTTTTGCTTTACCATGAACTCAACTTGTGACATATACCCAAACATCATTTATGAAGTTTTAACGCATCATTAATTGAGACTGTGGGGAAATGCAGGTTTTTTTCCTAGGAGTGTAACAAGTTTACTTATAAATCCATTTTCATGAAGCTATACGACTAAAAACCCAATAGTGTATTTAGTTTCTTTATACAAAGCATGATAAAAAATGAATATTATATATCCTTTATTTCAAATGATACTTAGAAGCCCCATCCTGAAATGTCCTTTTATTTTCTACCTAACCATGTAGAGTTTGTGGCATCAACAAATCAAGAAACGTTACTCTGTCACGCATGCAATGGACCATACTATTATATACCAACCTTACTACCAAATGATTGTAAAAGATCCCAAATCCAATTACATGATATGTTACTATGGAATTTGGCATGATGGTTGAAAGATCAAAGCTTTTAAACTATAAGATCATGAGATTCTCTAAGCCCAAGTTTCATCCGCATGATAAAGAATTATATATGTATTACTATATTAGAGCTGAGTTGTTTTAATCATATACTTAGAGATGGATGTTGTTGGGTGAAGTGAAGTTGCCACAAGAGGAGTGCCTTTGTCATATGAAAAATGTTTCTGTGAATGGTTCATTTTCATTGGCTTACTTGGAAGAGAAACATATTTGCATTTGAAGTGAAAAGGGAGAGCTATTGCTTGGTTACATTCCTCCACCAATCTTTAAGGATAATGATAGCAAAGATGTTGGGCTTATTGAAAACAAAGGAAAACTTGTCATAACCTGCATTTATAGGGAAAGTGATTTCATGGAAGTATGGGCCATGGAGGATTATACTGGAAAACAATAGAATAAAAGGCATTCGATAAATATAGGGGTTTAAAAAAGGAAAGAACCTTATATAACTCCTTTGGCCTTCTATAATGTTGATGGGAGAATATTTTCCTAACATGACATTTTCAACTTTAAGAACGGAAACATTGATGTGCTGCTATTAGGGAAGGGTTTACTTCATGTATGCTTTCCATTTCGATTCATCTTTATTGCCAAGGAAGAAGCACAGTTAGGCATAGCATTGGAATTTTCATGCCTTCAATAACAATTACCCCAAAGCACCATTCCCTATATGGTAAAGTTCAAATAAGAAGTGTGAATATCATGATGGGATCTTCGTCCACTAAATCAAAAATTGCAAAATTTCAGGTGTCAAGTCCGGAAGCTTGTGACAGATAGACAAGGTTAGTTTATAAAGGATAATGGTACCTACTACATTGTTTCCAGACCATCCTCAGCATAACAAGTGATTGCAGATGTTGGCAAGACATAGATATTCCCGGAGAAGCTGATCTAAGAAGGGTGTTTTATTGCACTACTAGAAAATTGATAAATACAAACGGCAATACCGAGGGAATATTTTCATTGGTAAATTGCCGATGAATTTTAGCGACAAACATATTTCCTCGGTATTTTCCAAGGGAATTACAGTGGGGAAAAAAATAATTAAAACAAAGCAAAAAAATGATAACGTATCATTTTTAATAACGAAATTTATTTTGTTGGTAACATCTGTCAGTAAATTCATTGGTAAACTGTGAACATTGTTCACCATGTCAATTACAAAGGGAATCACCAACAAAAAATTCTGTCGGTATTTTCTAGGGAGCTCTGGAACTGTTTACTTCCCAACTGCACTGTTAATTACTATTTTTTACAGACAAAATCACCGATGGATTGAAAACTCGTCGGTGTTATTTGGCGGTTTTCTAAAAAAAATTGATTAAATTAAATATTACATACAGAATCATCAACAGATTGAAAAGTCATTGATGATATTTGGCGGTTTCTAAATTTTTTATATTAAATTAAATTTTATAGATAGAATCACCGATGCAATGATTAAAAATATTAATATTTAATTATCCATCAGTAAAACCGTCAGTAAAATAGCCCAATAAAAAGCCTAGGCTCCCTAATTTCACAAGAGACGGGGCTCCTTAATTTCTTCTTCTTCTTCTTCTTCTTCTTCTTTATATGTAAAAAACATCAATATCCATTTCTTTCTCTTCTCTTTTCTCCTCAACTCCTTCTCTTCTCCTCCATGCTCAGGTATGTATTCTTCTCATTTCTTCTTTTTTCTTCTCAATTTTTTTAATTAATATACTTTATGAATTTTTTTTCCTCTTCTTAGCTTCACTTACAACCACATTAAGGTAAGATTTTTCTTTTTTTTCTTCTTTTTTCATGTTTTTTTTTCACTATATTTGTTTTTTTATTTTATTTTTAATTGGTTTTGTTCTTAATAATTGTATTAATATTGTTGTAGGATTTTTTTTCATATGAATATTGTTGTGGCAAACAAATCATTCAAGCAATTTCCATTTTGAGATGACCAAATAATTCTGAACTAAGACATGAAAAATGAAAAACTCATGCCCTATGTCTCTTAGGCAATATTTTAGTTGTATGTTAATCGCATATAATTCTATTTGTTAGTCATTGATTCATTAAAACATAATTGTTATGCAAAAGTTCCAAACCATTACACTAAATGAAGATAAAATTTATCGGTTCTAACTGCTTACACTTAAAATGATGAAAGACCATATTTGTTATCCCTTCACATTCTAAAAAGATATCCCTTATAGTCCTTATTTAAGATTGAATAAGTTTTTCTTCGTAAAAACCCTAACTAGGATCATACTTTAAATTGAGGGCAAATAGAAATTTCAAAAATCAAGAGTTAATTATAACTAGGATCACACCCTATATTGGGAGCAAGCATAAAATCACATATCAAAGACTGATAAGATGCAGTGAAAAACTCAAAGAGCCCAAGAAATCCAAAATGTCAAGGGGATTGCCTAAATAGAAATAACATATATGACAAAGTCAAGGCCAAAACAAATTAAGGATGCCCCATCAAAGCAAATAAAAAGGGCAAATCAAACAAACACAATGACATAAAAGAAAGACATTATAATAGTGATCCTAACTTTTTAGAACCTTAAAACACTCTGCAAGCCTACAAAACTCTGTCTTTCATAGCCAAAAGCCATAACCTACATTACTTTAAAAGTCCCTTCTAATCAAGTAACTTAGACCAATAAATGGTGTTCTGAAAATGAAAAATAACTTTTTTAGAAGAATCATAACATTACGAACAAAGTTACTCGTTATTATTCATACTGAAAAAAGAAGTGCTAAAGATGAGATAATTTTTTCTCTCAAACAAAATCTCAAGTTTTTACTCGAGCCTTTTACTTTCAAGCCTATAAAAACAAAATGTCACCTTATTATGCACCTTCATAAATTTCAATCTTGTATGAATAAAGGATCAAATTATCCTTTTCCTAAAAGAAGGATTGAACCCATTGGGAATTATGAGAATTTCAAAACAAAATTAATATAAGCTTACATCAGTTAAGTTTTTGCTTTCAAAATGCAAGAAAATATTTTGAGCCATGCATAACCCAACTTTGAGCTAACACTTTATTCTTAATCTTTACCTGTCAATTCTCAACAAAAAATACACAAAAGTTCCATCTTAGTGTTGAATGACATCTCTTGATTTCTTTACAACAATTAGACTTTAATGGACATGATCCTTGAAATTTACGAGTTGATTCCAAAACAAGAAAGTAATTTTCAAACAAAATTAATCAACCAAGTTTGCAAAGTCCTAGGCAGAGATGAGTCATCCTTAAGAAGTTGAGTAGCAGAAGGGCAATGCAGTGGATTTTAAAAGAGGCAACATATAATATCCAAATCAGTTGGGGGATAAAAAAGGTCATTGATTCAAGGTGCATTTCATCACATGGATATGGGTGATAAAAGGAAAATCAATGATAATGATAATGACTTTCTTTCCATAATCAAGTCTAGATGATTATAAAGCCTTGAAATAAAAGAGAATCTATAAAGATAGATTTGGTCTAAAGGGATGGACCTAGCCATATCAATTAAAAGGATGTTGAGGATCGTTAATAAATGATGTCAATTAAAGAAGCATGACCTAACTAGGGACAACTTCATGGTTACATAAGTAATTGCAATGGTTGTTAGAAATGTGTTGTTAGATCAATAAGAGTTGTTCAATAAGATTAGATGGGCTAAGAGAAATTTACTATAAATAACACTAAGCATATAATGAAGAGCCTTTATTGTAAACAATGACTAGAAAAGATGCACTCATGAAAATGACAATGCATGTCTAGATGATTTAACAGTTCTATAGAGGTTGATGATAACATATGCTTGAAGAGTATGGTTCAATTGAAGGTAACTTCATAATTGATTAATAATCTAAAATAAGGTCAACACCATAAAACCTTTTGATAATTTTGGCAAGATACACACAAGTAATCAGAGGGTGATTTTTGAAATAATCCAAGAAGTTGAATGATTTATTAAACTCCTTTATGATAAAGCAAACAACACTACACTTGGAAGGATGATCGGGCTTAATAATCAATGAGAGCTGTAATAATAGTGGACAACCTAAGATGGGGAATTACATTCAAGTGGAGGATTAATGTACATTAAACTCAAATAAACTAATGAATCAAAGGACTAAGAAGGCTTTGGATAGCAAGAAAATACACCTTATGAAAATGGAGTATCAAAGAGGGGAGGCTACATTTCAAACCATGTAAGGATGTTTGCATGTCATCTAACTCTGAAGCATTGTATAAATATTTTTAAAATTTTATAGGAAAAATATTCAATGAAATCCAATAAGATCTTGATGAATCTAAGTTGAAAAAATAATCATTTATCTATGATAGCATGGAATCTCAGTCTTAATCATGTCATTAAAATAGTTAAGATGCCTTTGAATATTTCTAGTTGAAGGAAATTGTTGAGATACGAGATTCCAGGTCAACTGAGCTAGAAAAACAATGCCAAGAGAATAGTTGTAAAAATACAGTTTTTTTGATAAATGTGAAAACTCAGTTTTAGTTAAAGGAAATTGCCAAGATGCAGGATTTTAGATCAACTGGGCTATAAAAAAGAGTTGTTGAGAATATATAGTTTTTGCCACACCAAAAGCAGATTTGTGAATCGACACTACATTTTTTTCAAGGAAAGAAAAGTTAGAAAAGCCCTATTATTAGGAAATTCCTAAGAAAAAAAAAGATCAACCCTGTTATCAGGAAAATTCTTCAAGTCAACCATGTTATCAGGAAAAGAAAGTTCAAACCCTATCATTAGGAGGAACATAAAAAACCCTACATCAAGAAATCTGAGTTTTGGGAACTCTGCCATATGGAATCTTAGTTTTCAACTCTGCAATCAAAATATTTTGAATTCAATCATAACAATTAAGACACCTTTGGATGGTTCTAGTTGAAGGGAATTGATGAGATGTGATATTTCAGGTCAATTGAGCTACAAAACAAGAGTCACTGAGATTATAGGACTATATCAGAAAAATAGTTGTACAAGAGAATAGTTGTGAGAATACAATTCTCTTAATAACTATAAAATCAAGGTTCCAATTGAAGGGGTTGTTGAGATGTAGGATTTTAGGTTAATTGAACTACAAAATAAGAGTCGCTAAGATGATAGAACTCTACTAGAAAACAACTTGTAAATTCTTCACAACAAAAATATAAATAAATTTAACCTAGAAATAAAATGGGTTAAATTAAGATTTAGAAAAATTTTAAAATTATGTTAAGAGTGAAATTGAAAAATAAAATATAAAGGATGAGACAATTGTTAAGAAAATAGAAAACTAACTAGAAACTTTAGGGGAAATTAGGATTATATATAAAAGAGGGGTTAAAATGTAAATAATAAAGAAAATACTTATAAAAGCAATCCCTCTCTCTCCAAAGCCAGTAGTAACTAGAACAAAAAAGGGAGAAATATTGGGTTTTTCTTTAAAAACTCTTAGAGTAAACACTAGAGAATTAAGGAAATTAAGGGGGGCAATTGAGAGAAACACTCGTCATCACACCTTTAAGCATATAAACAAGAAAGAAAAGTTAAGGAAATCAAAGGAAAAACAAGGCATAGTTGTCATGGTGTGCACTTTGTCGAATGATGAAGTTGCCTCCTGGAATTAAAGGGATTTCAGGTTTAATCATAAGATTATGATTAGAATGTTCAAGAGTTGCCACCTAGTATTATTGTCACTAAAAAACCTAATGGTCTGCGAGAATCTAGGTAAGTGGATTAGTTGTTTAAAAGGCATATGCATCAACTACAGTGCACACCACCTTAGATAAATTATATTGTTGATTGATTGTTAATTTAAGGTATATTTCTATTTGTTGGCATCATCTAAGGTTCAAGACAAATCTTTTTTTTATATATATAAAGTCCCTACCTTATCAGGTTAAATCCTAACTGTTCTAGGATCCAAATTAGCATCACAATTATTTTCTAGACATAGCTAATTCCTAGCATTTATTTCTATTAATTTATTTAATTTAATACCATAAGTATGCATTACGTTATAAAAAATACACCTCGTATTAATTAAACAAATTAATTTTTGTTGTATTGTTTTGAAATTTTGGCTAAATTCTAATGGATGATCATAAATTAATGACGATATCCATTTTGTATTTTTTTAAAACATGATAAAAAATACAATTTTTCTTTTTAAAAAAATATGCATGAAAATTTTTAAAATTTGCCGATATGAAATTAAAACTTTTTGTTAATTAAAACTTTTTTTTTTAATCTTTTCCCTCTTTTTTTACCATCTATTTAATGCAAAATAAAAGGTAATAAAAAGAAAATACAACATACACACACATATTTGTTTATTATATTTTATTCACACACCTCCCAATTATATGTTTATAAACTATAAAAATTCAAAATTTAACAATAATTTAAAACACACTAAAAAAATCAGTAAAATAGTTTTTTCAAAGGTTTGAAACAAGTTGGAGAGATTACTAAGAAATCAAAAAGCACAATGGAAGATTTTGGCGTATGAGCCCATGCATCGTTGCCGATAAAGCGAAAAAATGGTGGATCTAGAACTACTTCTTCTTCCCCTTCTCTTTCTTCCTACACTGGTGATGGCTTTCACCATCACCTGCAAGAAAAGGAAATCACATAAGAAGTTTGTTTGTCCCTTTTTTTAGATATGTTTCTTTTCTCTTCCACTTTGTGTTCAAAATCTGACTCTCTTTGTTGGTTTCTTCAACAATCCACAATGGGAAGAGACATTAAGGAGCTGCTGCTTTTTAAAGATGAGGGAGAGCTTATTGTAGGTCCCCAGTTAGGCTAGAGAGGAAGAAAGGGGTTGGAGTTTGTTTTAGTTTTTTAGAGAAAATAGTGTCGTGAGGAGTTCGACTAAACTTGGTTTGTTCTTGGCCAAGAGAAAGAAAGAGAAGAGTTTGGTTTGTTCTTGGTGTGGTGGTCGGTGTGGATCAGTGGAGAGATGAGAGGAGGAAACCGTGAGGGGAGAGGAAGCTGTAGGTGTCCCTTTTTTAAATGGTGGCAGACAGGTGGTTGAAGATGGGTTGTATTTGGGGCTGTTGAGGTTTGCTTCTCACAATTATAGGGCACACTCTAGCAACGATGGTGATGGCGTGCTATTTCTGGCGTAGGATAAAGATGGGTTTTTTGTTGGGTTGCTGAAAGAGATCACATCACTGCTGCTGCTGATGCCTCGGGTGGTTGTTAACGACGTTCACAATAAGATGATAGATGCTGGCTGGTGATGATTTTAGAGCTGTTTCAAGGCTGGAATTATTATAGAGAGATGGTTACCATGTGAGGGGGCTGTTGGGAACATAACGTTTAAGATGGGTTGATGTATTAGGAACTGTTTTTGTTTTGGGTTCAATTTGGTGCTTGCAGCTGGCTTAAGAATAATAGGTTTAGGGTTTTTTCAGGCGCGGGGAGAGAATATGAGAAAGATGGTTTTTTTTCTTTCTTCTTTTTAATTTTTTTTTCTAGTCCCCACTTTTCCTTATGTGAGATAATCACATATTTTATAGGCAAAATGATTTGTTTTTTTCCTCCCAATTTCTTGGTTTTAAAAACACTTTGGTCCCTTATTTTTTTTCCTTTGCATTTTGGTCCCTTTATCCAAATATTTTTTATTTTTTTATTTTTCTTCTTTTTTTATTTATTGAAAAAAGGAACGCCAACTAGATGAAAAAAATCAATAATTTTAAAAATAGCACGTTAAAAGTTGAATGCACTGAAAAGAAATTTGAATTCTTTTAAGACAACATCGAAAATGCTAAAAAAGACACAAATACATACATCAAGAACATATTTTTTATCTTTTTATTTTAAAAATATTTAGAAAAAAGGGTAAAAAATTAGGTTATGACTGTTGTCTTTCTCTTTACAATGCTTACGATAAAAAATCTCATGAGTAACTTTAGATGGTTGACATGATCAAAAGATTGATGTCTTCTCCCAAGTGCAGGAGTGTCGAAGTAATAAATAACCCGGCAAGATCGGGGTCGAACCACAGAGAGGTTAATTGTATAAATTATAAATAACAAGACGACGACAACAACAACAACAATAATAACAATAATAGTAATAATAATAATAATAATAATAATAATAATACTCAGTACGTGGCGTTGTTATGCCTGAGAATGATCTAAAAGATCGGGTCACAGATTTCCAGCCTATATACTGAGTTTATGAAAAAATCAAAGAGATATATTATATAATATAAACAGATTTCTGATGCGAATGAACAAGGCAAGACCAACAATATCAGGATCCTTGATCAAACACAAAGCATACTCAACGTACATAAAATATAACAAGAACGTAAATAATAGTAATAATAACAATAATAATAATAATAATAATAATAATAATAGTGTAAGATAAAAGGATAAGGCATGTTAATATTAAACATTAAGGTCCATGTTGAGTTTACATTATACTTATTCTTACACCATTAGTATAACCTTTTCACCTTGACATAATAAACTTAGCTAAACATAATGAAGAAGAGAAACATAAATAAACAAAACAAAAACATAAAGAAAATACAAGTTAACTAAGTAAATGTTAACTAAGTAAAGGAAAGGAAATGAAAAGCATAAACAAGATATTAATGAAAGCAAAACTTAAAAATTACAAAAAAAATATAAAGAGAGAAATAAAGAGCATGAATTTGATTTGAACAACCAAGCTCCTAAATACATGGCAAATGCCTCCTTTTATAGGCCAAAATTCAAAATTATTGATTTGATGACTAATTGTTGAGTGGGTGACCAACTCTTGACTTGGTGAAAATCCTTATCTTCTTGTCTAAATAAAACAAAAATTATACCATTAGAACTGGGTTCACTTGAAAACATGAAAGTTGTAGGAAATTGACTCAGCTTTCTAGAAAAAAACAATGGAGGTCATTCGGACTTCTAGAACTCTAGATATGGGCCAAACACTAAATAGTGTTTGGGCTGCAGGACAGATTCAGACTTCTCTGTTGTTACTATAATTTGGACTTGCAAACGGCCTTCTTAAATCTTGGTGTCCACATGAAAGTTGTAGGCCTATGTCTTATTGAGTTTGTATAAAAATTTGAGATCATTTTGACATCTAAAACTTGAGATATGACCCAATTACTGAATAGTATTTCAGTTTGGACCGCACCAACATCTCTTTTCTAAGTTTGACCCTCTCTTTATCCTTTCAATTTCCATACTTGAACTCGTCAATCAATCCTTTGATTTATGTGATAGGCCTGCATTCAAAATGAACATTTACCACATATTAAGGCATTTGATAGTATTAGACTTGTTATTATAAAACATGCTTTAGTTAAGGAGTTATCGATACTTTGAGTGCAAAATAATGATATAAAACCTTGATAAATATGCACTTTTAAGTACTAATCACACCCCCCAACCAGCTTATTACTAGTCCCTAGTAATCAAAATGTTAAAATAGAAAAACAATTTGCAAATTCCATAAAGCAAGGCATTCATCATTCAACTTTCATTAATCTATACAGATAAATAAACTCTTATTAAATTCATATATTTGCTCGATACCTCTTAAACAAGATATACTAAATCTTTTTTTTGTGCTCAAAATATCAACATATAGTTATGGGGCTTTACTTGGAAGAAAAATAAATTTTTGCTCTAATATTAAAGGTTAACTTCCTTAGGTTATGATTATTATTTTATATATATATATATATATATATATATATATATATATATAACTTAAAACACAATGCATCTTTAACCCATGTAACGAGCTTTCGGCTAATGACTCCCAGACCAGTTGGTCTTAGGGCATTAGGTGTTGAGATACCCCTACAAGCTTAGTAACTCGGGTTGCAGATATTGATACGTAAATAGTGCAATGTTTGATTCCCTTAAGCTTTTCTCCTCAACCCATGTAACAAGCGTAGGGCCAATAGCTCCCAAGTCAGTTGACTTAGGGTATTAAGTGTTAAAACACCCCTTCGGGCTTAATTACTTAAGTTAGGGAGGCTATGAAACCAAACTTATCTACCTTTTTATTATCATTTTTTTTTTTTGTTTTTGTTTTTTTTTTTGTAAATTATATACTATCCATTTCCCTTAGTTGTTACCTTTAATAAAAGAACATAAATAATGTAATAATCCAATGTGCAACCCACAATCATATGTTAAAGTGTGTGTGTGTGAAAATGAAGATTTAAGAATACTTTTTAAATGAGCATATAAGCAGAATCAAGCGCTAACAATACGAGAGTTTGTAAACCTGAATATTTCAAGAAGTATTCTGATAGACCTTGTTAAGAATGTTTACTAAGATGCATCTCAAGAGTCACTTTAACAAAAGAACTTCTTTTACTCTACCATCCTAGTAACAACAGTTTTGCAAATAGTTTATGAAATAGAAAACATAATTTTATTTTTTTTAATATATCAACTACTATCCTTTCCCCCCAACCAAAATTAGACATTGTCCTCAATGTCTTAAGGTAGAAAGATAGAGTATAGAAGACATCACCTAAAATAGCGAACACTGACAAACCTGAAATATACTTAAACAAATATAAGAAACAACAAAACACAATAATAAAACCAAAAGACTCAAATATTTACAAACGCAGGCTCAAATCCAATCTAATCTTTTGACGGCTTTCCTTAATTGACCAATTTATGCGACTCATGGAGGGATTAATTACAGGGATGAAAGATTATAGCTGGTCAATCAATTGTTTAGCAGTAACAGCAGAGATTATGATTTGTTGTGCTGAAGATGTTAGAAATTCCTGTTCCACAGCATGATCAAGAAAAGACAATAACTTATTATAAAAACCATTAACATTTAACAAACCTATGGGTTTATGGTGAATGTGCAGTTGGGCCCAAGAGAAAATATGAAAGATCTCTTCCAATATGCCTAGACCACCTGGTAAGGCAATGAAGGCATCGGCATGGTTAAACATTGCATTCAGTCGATCAGACATTGTGGGGACCTGTAATTCCTCTCCAATTGTTTTTCCAACGATGTCCCCTTGTGCTAAAGGTTTGGGGACAACCCCCAAAACTTGACTACCTCCTAAAAATGCAGCTTTTAACACTCCCCCCATTAACCCAAGGCTGCCTCCTCCATACACTAAATGAATCTTTCGCTCAGCTAGTACCTGACCAAGATGATTTGCTGATTCTAAAAACTCTTTTTCTTTCCCAGGACTGGATCCACCGAAAACACAACTATTGTTTATGTTATGACTTGAGGAACCTACCATTTCTACACACTTTTATATTTAATGAAAGAATGGGTTGAGTAGAAATGAAGGGAAGGAAGAGAAGAATTTATAGATGAGAAATTGAAAATGCAATCATACCACCTATATGTAGGCCAGTCGTAGTCTCTCTCTCTCTCTATTTATTTATTTATTTTGAAAAAGCATGTGTATGTACAGGTAGTTGTGATTGTGGCTCACATCTTTCCTTGGTTTTACGTCCAAGAATGGCTTAAATGCCCTATATGGGTCGAGGATAGGCTTCCCATCCAGTTTTCTTAAAAACTAGCAAACAGGGTCTTTTTTAGTCAGATTCCCAAGACTAAGTCGAGCATGTTCTTTATAGAATTGTGGTCATAAATCATGAATTGCATGATGCACATCTCCACTAGGGTGTGTCTCAAGAGTCAATAGAAGATTTTCTAAAGACCCCTTACTCAGGCCATCCTTAATGAATTGTATTTTATCTTCACGGTTTACAGATACCATTCTTAAAGAACAACATGCGGCATTACAAGTCCATCTAGCACATCGGTGACAGACTTTCAGTCATTTTGCACGACGTTTCTTTGCAAAAGTTCTCTTACCTGTTCTAGCATGTATGAAATGAAAGAATTGGAGGACTCACCTGATAATTGGACCTTTGCTTCAATTAACAAATGAATATGTTCAGGAATTCCATGGTTCATTAACAACCTCAATCTTTCACACCTAGCACGGTAAATTTTTGTAATCGCATTATGAGGCAGAGCGGGAAAATACATTTTCAATTTTTCAAGAGTGGTGTCCATTTTCAACTGAAAATTAGGGGAGAGATTCAAAGAAAGGAGAAAGAGCAAAGAATTGCACAAATATATACACAGATATCAGTTATCATGGGAAACTGAAAGAACTGACTTAAGAGTCACGGAGTACCATTATCCGCCATTTGACCAGGGTGAGAGACTAGCAAAACAAAAGTCACACAAAAACAATGTGAGAAAAAGAATCAATCTTTATATACAGGATCACCCAATTCAATAGAGTCATTTTCAATTGAAAAATTATCAAAATAAACTTTCAAACGATGGCCATTTACCTTAAAAACATTACCATTCTTTGGATTTTCGATATCACAGGCCCCATATGGATACACATGTTTCACAATAAAATGACCGCTCCATCTTGATCTTAGTTTTCTAGGAAATAAACGGAGTCGAGAATTATAAAGCAAGATTTTTTGACCAACATTGAATGTTTTTCTCAATATTTTCTTGTCATGAAATTCTTTGATTCTTGCTTTATGAATTCTTGAATTGTCATATGCATCATTTCTTATTTCCTCAAGCTCATTTATTTGCAATTTTCACAGCTGACTAGTAGCATCAATGTTTGAATTGAAAGCTTTATGTTCAATTTCCACAGGCAAGTGACAAGGTTTTCCATAGACTAGTCTATAAGGTGACATACCTAATAATATTTTATATGCAGTTCGATAAGCCCAAAGTGCATCATTAAATCTTAAAGACCAGTCTTTCTTATTAGGGTTCACCGTTTTCTCCAAGATCTGTTTGATCTCCCTATTAGCAAGTTCTACATGTCCACTCGTCTGAGGGTGATAAGGGGTGGCAACTTTGTGTGTTATTTCATATTTCTTCATTAAAGACTCAAATGGCTTGTTGCAGAAATGTGTTCCACCATCACTTATCATGGCTCGAGGGATTCCAAATCGACTTAAAATGTTTTCTTTCAAAAACTTTATCACTGTTTTGTGATCATTGTTTCGACTTGGAATTGCCTCTATCCATTTTGAAACATAATCTACTGCGATCAATATGTATAAGAAACCAAATGATGGAGGAAATGGACCCATGAAATCTATACCCCAACAGTCAAAGATCTCAATGACAAGAATAGTATTTAAAGGCATCATGTGACGTTTCAAAATAGATCCCAACTTTTGACAATTTTCACAAGTCTTGCAGAATGCATGTGAGTCTTTGAACATGGTAGGCCAGTAACATCCACTTTGTAAGATTTTTGCAGTTGACTTTCTTGACCAGAAATGACCCCCACATGCCTCAAAATGACAAAATTTAATGATACTATTTACCTCATTGTCAGGAATGCATCTTCAAAATATTTTATCAGGACAATATTTGAATAAATAAGGGTCATCCCAATAAAAGTTCTTCACTTCATTCAAGAACTTTCTTTTGTCTTGGATACTCCAATGAGCTAGCAATTGTCCTCAAACAAGAAAATTAACAATATTAGCAAACCAAGGCATTGTAGAGATAGAAAATAAAGATTCATCAGAAAAGTAGTCATCGATTGGTGTGATGTCAGATCTCAAATCAGTTGTCAATCTTGACAAATGATCTGCGATAATATTTTCGGTGCCTTTCTTATCTTTGATTGTGATATCAAATTCTTGAAGTAACAAAATCCACCGCACCAATCTAGCCTTAGAATCTTTCTTAAAGAGAAGATATTTCAATGCTGCATGATCACTAAAAACAATAACAGGTGACCAACAAGATAAGATCTGAACTTGTCACATGCAAATACTGCTACAAGTAATTCTTTTTCAGTGGTAGTGTAATTCATTTGAGCACTATTTAAAGTTTTACTTGCATAGTAAATCACATAAGGTTTCTTATCTTTTCTTTGTCCCAAGACAGCACCCATGGCATAATCACTAGCGTCACACATTATTTCAAAAGGTAGTGACCAATCAGGAGGTTGAATGACAGGAGCAGAAGTAAGCAGGCTTTTAAGTTTAACAAAGGCTTTTTCACATTATTCAGTCCATTCAAAAACATTTTCCTTTGTTAGAAGGTTACACAATGGTTTAGATATTACACTAAAATCTTTGATGAACCTTCTGTAAAAACCAGCATGTCCTAAGAATGATCTAACATCTTTAATAGATTTTGGTGTTGGTAAATTGGCAATTAACTCGATTTTAGATTTGTCAACCTCAATTCCTTTCGATGAAACAATGTGACCAAGTACAATGCCGTTTGTCACCATAAAGTGACATTTTTCCTAATTCAGTACAAGATTCTTCTCTTCATACCTTTTCCAAGTTGGTTAAACAATAATCAAATGAATCACCAAAAACAGAAAAATCATCCATAAAAATCTCAAGAAAACATTCAACCATATCACTGAATATGCTAAACATACATCTTTGAAATGTGGTTGGTGCATTACATAATCCAAAAGGCATTCTTTGAAATGCAAAAGTACCAAATGGACATGTGAAAGTAGTCTTCTCTTGATCTTCCAATGCAATTTCAATTTGATTGTAACTTGAATAGCCATCTAGGAAACAATAAAATTCATGACCTGCAACTCTTTCTAGGATTTGATCCATGAAAGGTAAAGGGAAATGATCTTTTCTAGTCATTGAATTAAGTTTCCTATAGTCAATGCACATGCGCCAACCAGTAATAGTCCTAGTTGGAATTAACTCATTTTTCTCATTTGTTATCACGGTGACTCCAGACTTTTTGGGTACAACTTGGGTAGGACTTACCCATTTGCTTTCAGAAATAGGATAAATGATTCCATTATCTAGAAGCTTAATGACTTCATATTTCACTACTTTTTTCATATTAGGATTAAGTCTTCGTTGCATTTTTCTAGATGGTTTAGCATTTTCCTCCAAATAAATCATGTGTGTGCAAATCAAAGGACTAATTCCTTTTATGTCAGCTATGGTCCATCCTAATGTATTTTTATGCATTTTCAAAGTCTGTAATAACTTACCTTCTTGATGTGCATTAAGTTTGGAAGAGATTATTACCGGAAAAGTTTCATTTTCTCCCAAAAATGAGTATTTGAGATTGAATGGTAATGGCTTCAAATCAGGTTTTGGTGGTTGAACACTTGAAGGTATGAACTCAATTGATTGTGGTGGTAATTCTTTAATTTGTGGTCTCCAATTACATGCCTTTGTTTCTTCCTGAAAATAAACCATTTGCAACTCATCAGGTTCATCAATCTTAGTTTCACTAGAAGTGGTTTGAAATTGATCATGAACTAATTTTTCAATAAAGTCCACTTTCTGTAATTTTTTCAACAAAACAAAAGAAAAAAAGTTAGATACAAGAAAAGTAAAAAGAAAAAATAAAATAAATACTATAATTTATACAAGAATTTACCTCCCCAGCAACGACGCCAAAAACTTGACATGACCAAAAGATTGATGTCTTCTCCTATGTGCAGGAGTGTCGAAGTAATAAATAACCCGACAAGACCGGGTTTGAACCACAGAGAGGTTAATTGTATAAATTATAAATAACAAGACAACAACAACAACAACAACAACAACAACAATAATAATAACAATAGTAGTAGTAGTAGTAGTAGTAGTAGTAGTAATAACAATAATACTCAGTACGTGGCATTGTTATACCTGAGAATGATCTAAAAGATCGGGTCACAGGTTTCCAGCCTATTTACTGAGTTTATGAAAAGATCAAAGAGATATATTATATAATATAAACAGATTTCTGATGCGAATGAACAAGACAAGACCAGCAATATCAGGATCCTTAATCAAACACAGAGCATACTTAACGTACATAAAATATAACAAAAATGTAAATAATAATAATAATAATAATAATAATAATAATAATAATAATAATAACAACAATAATAGTAGTAGTAGTAGTAATAGTAAAAAGAAGAGGAAGAAGAAATTAATGAGAACTTTGAGATGGAAGATTAATGCAAGGATTAAACAATGATAAAAACAAATGTCAAGGTTAGAGGATCCACTAATGGCAACCAAGTATAATATAAACTCTTATTATTCAACTGGAAACCACACACAAAGGAGGTTCCAATCAAATGATTTCTCATTAATAGCTAATTATAAATTATTAACATGATCATATTAATTATCTTAATTACATAACACCAAACTTTTAAATATTGTCAGGAATTCATGATGCTAACTTATGTTGACAACAAATCAAGTCCTTTCATAGCACAGGTGTAGGTAATACCATACGGTTGGACTATGAGAGTGTCAAGCATTTGTTGTACCAAGTGTTATATAACACAAATCTAGATTAACCATTTAACAAGCAAGGTATTAAGAATTAGTAAGATAAAAAGATGAGACATGTTAATATTAAACATTAAGGTCCATGTTGAGTTTACATTATACTTATTCTTACACCATTAGTGTAACCTTTTCACCTTGACATAATAAACTTAGCTAAACATAATGAAGAAGAGAAACATAAATAAACAAAACAAGAACATAAAGAAAATTCAAGTTAACTAAGTAAAGGAAAGGAAATGAAAAGCATAAACAAGATATTAATGAAAGCAAAACTTAAAAATTACAAAAAAAAAAAGAGAGAGAAATAAAGAGCATGAACTTGATTTGAACAACCAAGCTCCTAAATATATGGCAAATGCCTCCTTTTATAGGCCAAAATTCAGAATTATTGATTTGATGACTAATTGTTGAGTGGGTGACCAACTCTTGACTTGGTAAAAATCCTTATCTTCTTGTTTGAATAAAACAAAAATTCTAGCATCAGAACTGGGTCCACTTGAAAATATAAAAGTTGTAGGAAATTGACTCTGCTTTCCATGGGAAAAAAATGAAGATCATTTGAACTTCTAGAACTCCAGATATGGGCCAAACACGAACAGTATTCGGGCTGCAGGACAGATTCAGACTTTTCTGTTGTTGCTATAATTTGGACTTGCAAAAGACCTTCTTAGATCTTGGTGTCCACATGAAAGTTGTAGGCCTATGTCTTACTCAGTTTGTGTAAAAATTTGAGATCATTTTGATATCTAGAACTCGAGATATGACCCAATTACTGAACAGTGTTCCAGTTTGAACTGGACCAACATCTCTTTTCTAAGTTTAACCCTCTCTTTGTCCTTTCAATTTCCATACTTGAACTCATCGATCAATACTTTTATTTATGTGATAGGCCTACATTTAAGATGAACATTTATCATATATTAAGGCATTTTATAGTATTAGACTTGTTATTATAAAACATGCTTTAGTTAAGGAGTTATTGATACTTTCAGTGCAAAATGCTAATATAAAACCTTGATAAATATGCACTTTTAAGTACTAATCAATAGTAAGCTTGTAAAGAATAAAAGATAAAAGGTTGTAGATTTACCATATCAAGAAATGACCAATCCTTCCAAAAAATTTTGAGATATTCATAAATATCTCAGAGATTGATGGATCTTTAACGAAAGTTTTAGAAGAAAGGGCTCCAAAACGCACTCAAGGAAATAGATAGGGCTTGCTGGTGCAATATATGGTTGTAAGGGCTAAAAAGCGTACAAAATGATTGGGCTTCCAAGTGCACTATTTGGTAGACAATGGCTAAAAAAACGCACTAAAAAGAAAAGAAATATGGCTCAAAGGCGCATTATCTGGTTGTAAGGGCTAGAAAATGCACTTAAAAGGGAAAATAGATAGGGCCAGAAAGTGCATTATCCGATGTGTGAGGGCTAGAGAACAAACTTAAAAGAAAATATATGGGGTTAAAAAGCGCACTATCTAAAGAATAAGGCTAGAAAGTGCACTAAAAAAGATAGGACTAAAAAGTGCACTATCTTAGAGACGAGAGCTTGAACATGCACTAAAAAAAGAGATAGGGCTCAGAGGTGCATTATCTCAAAAGAAAAGAGATATGGCTCAAAAGTGCATTATCTGGGAGATGAGGGCTCAAAAGCACACTCAACAGGAAGAGAGATAGGATTTATAAAGAAAATATGATCTTTGTTGAAAACTAAATGATTTTTCAATATGGTATAGTCGTACCAGACGACTTGCGTGTTAGTAAAACTCAATGATTTTTGAAATTGTCAAATTGTTATAGATGACCTGTCTAGGTGAAGAATACAAATATTTTTTCAAATTGTCTCATTGTAATGAGTGGCATGTCCAGGTGAAAAATATAAAGATTTTTTCAAATGATCAAATTTTCATCGTCAACCTACCCAGCTGAAAAATACAAAGATTTTTTAAAATGGTCTCATTGTAATGGGTGAAAATACAAAGATTTTTCAAAATGATCTTATTGTAATAGGCGACCTGTCCAAATGAAAAATACAAGAATTTTTTGAAATGGTCAAATTTTCATGATTAACCTGCAATAAAAAGATTTTTCAAAATGGTCAAATTATAATGGGTGACATTCTCAAGTGAAAAATACAAAAAAAATAAAATTAAAATGGTCAAATTTTCATGGGCGACCTGTCTCAATGAAAAATACAGATTTTTCAAAATGCTCTCATTGTACTAGGTGATCTGCTTAGATGAAAAATACAAAGCTTTTTCAAAATGGTTAAATTTTCATGGGTAACTTGCCTAGGTGAAAAATACAAAGATTTTTCAAAATAAACTCATTGTAATAGGTGATTTGCCCGAGTGAAAAATATGAAGATTTTTCAAAATGACCTCATTTTCATAGGCGACCTACCCATGTGAAAAAAAAAAAGAATTACCAGGCAAAAGGATTTGGCTAAAGATGTCTTAATTGCATGGTTAAGTCTAAAACTTTTTGATGGCAAAATGAGACATCCTGATTGCAAGGTTAACTTCTTGATGACAGGGTTAAAATTTCCTTTCCTAATGGTAAGGTTGGATTTCTTGATGTTGAATGGAGACTTCTTGATGATAGGGCTGAATGGAGATTTCCTTTCATGATTTTTCCATGCTAGACTTCTTGTTCTCTGTTGTGAGCCTTGTTGGGCTCAGAACCTTGATGGGTTTTTTTTGCTAGAGTCTTGTTGGGTTTTTTTTTTTTTTTTTTGAAACCTTACTAAGTCTTTAATCTTTAGGAGCCTTGTTGGGCTTGGAAACTTGTTGGGTTTTGTTTATGGAATCTTGATAAACTCTTTCTTTGTCAAAACCTTGATGGGTTTTTAATCACTAGAGCCTTGCTAGGCTCAGGACCTTGCTATGTTCTTTTGCTGGAGTCTTGTTAGGCTCTTTCTTGCTTAACCTTGTTGGGCATTGAAATTTTATTGGATTCCTTCATTAATGAACCCTTGTTGGGCTTTGAAAACCAAATTGAGCCTTGCTTGACTCAGTACCTTGCTAGGTTCCTATTTGTTGGAGTCTTGGAAGACTTTTGGGGATTATTTCTTGTGAAAATCCTACAAAATCATTATGGAATGATTTGAGATTAGATGACATGCATACATTATTACCTTATTGGAAATATAGGCCCTTATTTCTTGCAAATTATCCTTTGACTGGTGGAAAGATTTGCTGCTATTAATCTATCCCACTGGTTGCTCAATTTAAATCTTCATCCCACTCGAGTTTTGCCTATATGATCAATGTGTTTGATTGCATTTTCATTACATTAGCCCATTCAGGTTTTGCCCATGTGATCAATTGTGCATGATTGTTTTTTTATTACATAACCTGGACTTTTAAGTGATACATCCTCTACTTAGTTAACCATTCTTCAAGAAATGACAATTTTTCTTAGCCATGATGTTTCATCCTAGTCAAATGACGCACCCTAATTTGTGATATTCTTGCATCATTGCCCACTTATTCTTGCTCTATTACTCTTACTTTTTGAAGGAATTCATCAAATCATTTGTTGTTAATGAATGTTGCGAGTTGCCCTAATTGATGCATTCATATGATAACATTTTTTAGGTATCATAGACATCCTTCAAAGGGTAAACTGATTTATTAGACATGAAGATGCCCCCCAAGTGTAACATTACTCTCAACAATTGATAGAGTTTGTCAAATCATAAATTGTCCTTGAGCAACATTATCTTTAGCCCTATCTAGTTATGCTTATTCTCCTACTCGTCATCAAGAGGCATTTGTCATCGCCAAACATTGTTCATAGTTTCAATAGATTTCACATAATCATTATTTGATTATGTCCTTCTTTGCCCCCCTAACAGATATAGATATTGTTTGTTATTCCTTTCAAGATCTACAGCATTGCACCCAGCTGCTTAACTTTTCAAGGATGACTTATAAAAAGTGTCAATGTCATTGTTGCTAAGGACTTTGCAAACTTGGTTACTGACCATTTTGTTTGAATATCTTTCTTGTTTTGGAATCAACTCAAAAATTTTAAGAATCATGCCCATTCAAGTTTAATTGTTAAACAAAATTAGAGAGACATAAATTTTAAAAGTATTCTTGAAGTTTAAACTTGTTTGATCAAAGACCCAAAACACTCCATTCAACACTAAGAAATATTTTGTTGATGATTGATAAGGTATAGGTCAAGAAAAAAATATTTGCTCAAAGTTGGGGTTTTCCTTGGCTCAAATGAATTTATACATTTTAAAAACATAAATTTACCCGATGTAAGCTTAAAACAATTTTGTTTTGAATTTCTTACAATTCCCATGGGTTTAATCTCTCTTAAGAAAAAGATGATTTGGTATGGTGAAGGTACAAAATGAGATGACCTTATGCTTTTGTAGGTTTCAAGGTGAGAGGCTCGAGTAAGAACTTGAGGTTTTATTATGGAAAAAATATCTCTTTTTTATGCTTATTTTATAAGTATGAATAATAATGAGTAATTTTATTTGCGATATCATGATTCTTGCGAAAACAATCTTTCATTTTGAGAACATCATTTATTGGTCCAAGTTTCTTGCTTGATTGATTAGAAAAAACTTTTAAAGGCACATAATGTAGTCTACGACTATTGGCAAAGAAGGAAAGGGATTTGTAAGCTTAAAAAGTATTTCAAGGTTTTAAAGACTTAGGATCATTGTCATTATTTCTTTCAATCGTGTTTCTTTGATTCACCTTTTTTATTGCTTTGGTGGGGTATCTTTATTTTATTTTGACCTTGACTTTGTCACTTTTGTTATCTATTTGGGAATACCCCCCAACATTTGGAAGGCTTTTTGGATTTTTCACAACATTTTCTCGGTATTTGATCTCTGAAGTTTTGTTTCGCCTATAGTGTGGAATGTGATCCTAGTTAGGATCGAACTTTGACTTTGAAATTTCTATTTGCTCCTAGTGTGAGATGTAATCCCAGTCAAGGTTTTTTTAAAAAAAAAAAAAACTTATTCAGACTCAAATGGAAACCACTACGGATATATTTTAGAA
>JAAWWB010001301.1:0-25003 GCA_018804465.1 Populus tomentosa
ATTGTTTATGCCTCATATAATAAATTAAAAATTATATCAATTGATCAATCCAAAAAGAATTGTAAAAATAAAAGATAAATACACATGTGAATATTTTACATCTATTGTCTTTTTTATTTTAAATGTTTTCATTCATTTTATCTTAGTGAGTAATTGTAGTTACTAATAACAAATCATCTCTATTTTTTTATAAAAACTCCATTCAAATATAATTAATTAATATAAAATATAAGAGGAAGATATTCACGTGAAATCAAATTAATCTCTTCAAAGTATTATATAACTAAGTTTTTAGACCCTGAAACATAATTTTAAAGTTGTTTTTATCTTAAAAAAAACCTTCTAAACACATCAAATCCTCTATAAACCATTAACAACTCTCAAGTATTTCAAAATCACTCAAAACAAAATCAATTAAATCCAAAAAATCTAAATAGATCTGGTCCACTTTTTTAGCGAGATAAAAGTCAAAAGCCACCATCATTGAACTTATCTTATTGAATAAAACCCTTTAATATCAAATTTGGTCATTTTGGTTGTCAAAATCATGACAATCATCAACTTTCTCGTTCATCCATTGTTTTTTAGTGATTTTCTCTTTTATTTTTCAATTTCAGGAATTGAAAAATAAATAAAATAAATTTTTAAATCAAAATAAAAAAAATCTTAAATTTGAAATTAACCATATATTTTATGTGTTTTATATTTCAAATTTATGGTTAATTTCAAATTTAAGATTATCTGATTAGGTAATAAACAATTGAAAGAAAATTCAAGCTTGAATAAAAGTGAACTATTTATATAAATAGTGAATCACCATATTAAACTTTAATTATTATTTTGTTTTAGTTTTTCTATTCTAGAGGTAGTGTAAAAACCAATTTAAGCTTTTATTCTATCAAAAACTAGTGGTTGGTATGACCGTTCTTTTAAGTGTGTTTGGCTTGGAGGTATAATTGATTTTTTTTTTTAAGTTCAATCCTTTTAAAGTATAAATCATATTTTATAAAAATAAAAAATATTTTTTTATGTGAATCCTATTAAAAAAAATCCACTACGCCTCCAAGGCCCAAGGCATACATCACTAAATACTTGCCTTGGAATTGGAGGAGGCTGCTCTTTTTCTTACGCTGCCTTCCCTTCTCCGTCCATGGTTACCCTATTCTGGCTCCAAAAATTTGAAGAAAAAAAAAAAAAAAACGCAAACGGCCCCAAATTAATTACTATAACACATGATCTAATTGTGCTCACCCAATGAGACTACTGCCTTGTACTTGAAAGGAAGACAAATGAAAGTTTCATATGCCTAAATATTGACGTTAAATTCAAACCAAAAAGAAGGCTCAAATGTGAGCACAGGCTGTACTAAACACTATAATACAAAATTTAAATATATAAAACTCATGAGAAAACTAAAATACTAAGCAATAATCAACTCATCCACTAGTATGATTGATACCGATCCATCGAGCGTTTTGCTCTCTGCTTCATCCTCACTATCAATACCAGTAAGCTCTCTGGCTCGATTTGCCTGCATTTTCCAATCTGTTCTGGCTAACACCACCACCATGACAATAGCACAAACAGCTTGGGCTACTAGCAAGCCGAACCAGAAGCCCAGCAAGCCCAAACCCATACCGATGCCCATTAACATAGCTATAGGCAATCCAACACCATAGAAGGAACCCAAATTTATGTTGGCACCAAGAGAAGGCCTAGCACTGCCCCTCAACACCCCACAACCGGTGGTCTGTGGGCAGTTCCCTAGCTCACAGAGCCCAACCACCGGCATTGTTGTCGCTGTCAATGACAAGATGGCTTTATCGGTGGTAAAAATCTGACCCCAAGCATGCCTCGTTAATGTCATGAACAACATGGCGATAATACTCATCAAAACGGCACAAAATAATGCGATTATAGAAGACATTTTGGCTTTGTTGGGCTGGTTTGCGCCTAACTCGTTGCCAACTCGAGTTGATACGGCAAGGCTAAGGGCGGAGGGGAAGATATAGACAAGAGAAGTTGCTTGTATTAGAATTCCCATGGTGGCAACTGCCTCGGGAGCATTTGCAAGTATTCCTGAAAGGACAATCATAAGTTCATACCACCACCATTCTAAGCACACAGAGATGCAACTAGGGATGGCTAGGCTAAGAATCGGCTTCCATTCATCAAAGCATTGGAGGGACCAGCCTTGCCATGACTTTCTACAGATGCCGGAGAAGTAAAGGTAAAGCAGAAGGGCAGCGAGAAGATTCAAGTCTGTTATGGCTACTGCCACAGCAATGCCTCGAATGCCAAGGCGGAAACGATAAGCAAGGATGTAACTGATAGGGACATGAAGAGCTAGTGAAAAAGCTGCACTGAGCATGAGAGGGAGGGTTATGTTCTGTGTTCTTAGGTAAATTTTGAGAGGGTTAATGAAAGATTGGAGGACTAGATCTGGAAGCGAAAATACGAGGTAAGTAGAGGCAATAGAAGAGATGGCTGGGTCTTGGCCACAGAAGATAAGGACAGGTTCAAAGTTGAGCCAAAGAAGAGATATGGGTATGCATGCCAAGATGAGAATTGATATCGTTTGCTGAAGGGTTTGGCCCATAAGAGGCCATTGCTTGGCTCCACAGGCTTGAGAGGAGATGGCCTCCATGCCCATAGCTAGACCGGAAATGACAGAGTAGCCAGTGATGTTTGCTATGCCAATGGAGAGAGACCCTCCTGCTAAAACCTCTTTCCCTAATTTCCCCATGAAAAGCATAGAAATGGCAGATTTTCCATATATAAGTAGGCCCGTGATGATCATAGGAAAAGCTATGGTACAGAGCTCTTTGATCTCTGCAACCACCTAAATGAAAGAGACACAAAGGAGAAACAAATGGAGTTTTGAGTTCTTTAATTAGTTTTAACCCCATGAAAACAACTTCAAAGAAAACAAACAAACGTCTAAGAATGGCGGCGTCATTGATACTAACCTGGGAAAGGGAAGGACGCCACGCTTGATCTTTGCAGTGAAGACAATATCCTTGCTTATCTGGTAAGACATTCTTATCACTTCCTAGTAGTAAACTTGATTTTTGACAACTATAATGGCCTAAAAGAGGAATTGAAGCTGAAATCCCTTGATCATTCATTTTTCAGAAGATGAGGATTTGTCTTGGGCTCAAATGTCTAACTGATGGTATTTATGAGGTGACAGTACTTTCAGGGTTTAAGTTTTGTTATCAGAGGACATTCTTTTATTAACTCCTTGTATCTCATTAACATATGTGTGTATATATAAAGCTCAGTACTCAAATATCACGGCCTCTCTGTAATATTTCTCTCACACTTCAATTTTACTCCACTCTACCCTCTCTCTCTAGTATTTATCACCAGATTAGTTAGGGTTTGGTGGTGAAGAATATACGAGCGTGAGGAGGATAAGACTGGGAGGTGGCCATGCGGATGGCTCGTCCTTTTCTTCAAGGGTTCGTCGCGACTCACAAACTAAACCAAACCTACAAGCTTTTTCGGTTTTTATCTTTTCTGGTAAATATAAATGATAGAGTGAAAGTATGTGCCTTCACTTGCAAAATTAAACAGTTGCTGGCAGCCCCTCCAAAATCCAAATGCCAAAAATGAAAAGCTGTCAACCTATCATCCAAATCAATTTATGCCTGAAACACCCATTCTTTCTGCCAATTTCATATTGTCCTCCTTGCCCCCACACACCATCTCAAAAATAAGAGAGGCCCCGGGGGGCCACACTCCATGGATCGATCGGGTCTTCTCACCTACTATATCATAAGTGGCTAGCACGTGTGTGCTGTACTTGCCACGTGCCTTTGGACAGCCATGCAATGCATGAAAGCCATTGGCTTGGGTAAAAGTAAGAAGGCTGGGGGTTTGGTGATTCTATATCACCTACGAAGCTTGTGGGAGTCTTCGTGCAATTAATACATGCAGAAGGGAAGTAGAAGCAAAGTCTAAGATTCCGAGCTTCAAACATCGATCACACACGCCTGGTTTCGACTAAAAGCCACTGGCAGAGAGTGGCAGTCTGGCGCATTTGGCCATTTGCTTCAAGAACGAGGTTCTTCTTCTGATTTTCTTGCTATATACAGTCTTTTTTTCTGTAGCCCGGCCAGCTATGCAAGAGATACCGTTTATATTTACATTTACAGTGCATTAATGTGGTGTCAAATTTCCTTCTGAGGCAACTAAACATTGTACAATTAGGGCTCAATGATTCTCGTCTTGCAGACTTAGATACCACATACCCCTAGATTTTATTTCTAGCCACATAACTTTGAATCTGCACCTTCATATTCCATGTGACATAAAGTTACAAAGACTAGAAGTGGAAAAATTCTTGGCTTGTGGACTTGAAGAAATTGGGTCAAAACTGGAATATATAAAATAAAATCACTGTCAAATCATGAAACCAACTCTCTTAATCTGTCTGCTAGCTCTTTGTGAACAATAGCATACTGTTTTTGAGTAATCAGTCATCCAGAGTGCCTGCTGTTTATTGTGAATAGCTTTATGAGTTCAAGCAGGACAAGAGAACCAAAGTGTATCTTCTCTACTGTTATCCTTTTCTGCTATCTTAGCAATCATTCTTGTGGGTGGATATTATCAAAAAAAAAAAAACAATTGAATTGGGAAAGGATTGCCATTGAACTACTACTCTTTACCTTCAAAACACAGGCTAATTAACCTACTATGGGCGCCTAAAATCAATAGTTTCCCTCTATATATCTGGTAACATGGGACCAGGACAAGTGGTCCATGGCCACACCATAAGCTTAATTATATCGTTTCTTCTACTACGAAATACTGGTATGGCGTAGGGACTCAGTCGATTTAATTTTTAAAGCAAAACAAGCAACATAATAAATGTATATACAGCGTACGCAACAGCAACAACAGTCACTTATGTCTGCTTTCTTCCTTTCTAATAGACATGGCCTCGCCCTATTAAATGCTCCAATTAAAAAGAGATGCCTAGGGAACTCTTTAAAAGGTTCCTGGCCGAATATGGGCAAGCATTGCCATTGAAAGCTCACATGACTAAATGCTCCAAAAACTTCTACCAAGTTGTAGTGACCCGCTACTATTAATGAATGATTTTCAAACTTTCAGAGCTTTCATACAGCGAACCGTCAACATTTGATTAATGCGAAATATATTAGTGAAATATATTTTTTCTGTATAAAAATATATTTTTTTAATATTGATAAAATAACATAATTTAAAAATAATAGTGAAATAACAAAATTTATACATGTTGTAATTAAAAAAACACGCATTCAATATGCTTGTTACTATTCAGAATTGTGACATTTCAATAAACAACTATAAAATTTACTATACAAAAGAAGTAAGTACAGAGAAGAGAGAAAAGAGAAATAAAAAAAAAAAAAAAATCTCGAAGGCATACCAAAGATCTAGTCACGACACTATTTGTACATTTAAAAAGATCTCGATAAGATGAATCCAACAATATCAAGCAATGTCATCAACAGTGACTTGAGTATATCATATTTGTTGGGGGGTGTTTGAGATAATTGTTAAGATTGCTTTTCAAACTACTTTTGCTTGAAAATGTATGAAAGTAATGTTTTTTTTTTTAAATATATATATTATTGATATCACCACATCAAAACGATCCAAAAACAAAATAAAAACTAATTTGAAGAAAAAAAAACTTTTCAAAAGTGAGATCCAACCACAACGCCAAACACCCTAGTCATCCAAGGATGGTGAGTGGCTCACTTGCTTTTAGTGGCAAGTGTGGCCCATTCGGTCACCATTAATTAGTAACCTTTTTTGTTGTTGTTAGATACATCTCATCGAGACCTTTTTTATAATATCAGTGGTGTTATAATCGAAACTTTGATGTATCTTTAAGATCTTTTTCTTTATTTTTTTTATTTTTTCTCTCTCCTCATTATAATTTATGAAGAGAGAGGAGAGAGAAAAAATAGAAATAAAAAACCGTAGAGACACAATAAAGCTCTGATTATAACATTATCGATACCATCAGAGATATTTCAACGAGATAAATCCAACAACAAAGGTCATCTATGATAAACTAAGTGAGATACACTTGCCACCAAAGACAAGTGAACCACCTGCCATCTTTGGACAACAAGTGTGATACACTCATGTCAATGGGTGTGCCTCCCAAGTTTTTTTCTTTAGTTCTATTTTCTCTCTTCTATCTCTTCGTATGCAACCCATCTAGTAATTTTTTTTTATTAAAATGTAACGATTTTGAATAGCAACAAGCTTGAATGTTGTATTTTTCAATTGCAACTTGTTTAAATTGTGTTGTTTTGTCAATTATTTTTTCAAATTATGTTATTTCATCAATATTTTTTTTAAAAAAAAAGGATGCTAATTTTCAAAAATAAAATATCAATATGTTACCCAATATCATAAATAACCTAAAATAAAATATGAAAGTCTAAAATAGCATCTAAGAGGGATGAATTAAGTTTAACTTAAACTTTGATATTTTAATATTTCTAAACCTTTAATACCTCAAACATTTAGCAAAAACAATTAAATAAGCAATGCACATATAAAGAGATATAAAAAGTAAGAGAGACACATCAATTTTATAGTTGTTCAGACAATCACCTATTTCAATTCTTAAACCTCCATTCAAGTATTCATTATTTATTATAGTTTTCTCAACAGATGAGATCTTAATTACCAATACAATAATCCTTTTATGAAATAAATATTAGAAAACCTTTCAATCTTTTCAAGGATCAAGTTTAAACCTTTTAATGGCTCATAACCAATTTTTTTTAAGTGGTTAAAAAGTCTCGAATGCTTTCATAATAATTATTTCTCTCATAAAAATCCTCAAACCTTACAATAAAAGAAAATTACAATAAGATTAACTCAAGTCTTTATTAAAGGAATCTAGCTCATCAGTGTGAAATAGTGATTTGATGCAAAGTTTAAAGCTTTTAAAGGATTACGAAAATAATAAAAGCTTTTTAGAAAAAGAAAAAAAAATTGTAAGCATTAAGTGTTGTAAAAATATATATGTTTTTTTGTTGTGAGGTAATTCACATGAAGTGAAAGGTGGTATTTATATGTGGAAACCCACACATGGTCGTTACTCAATCAAGATAGATAGAAATAAAATATTTTGATTTTTGATGTGTTCTTTCATCTATTAGGAACCATTATATTTATCTTTTTGGAAGAAAAAGATTTGTTATAAACAATTTGAGTATAAATTAAGTTAACCAAGTCAAATAAGTTAACTCTTAAGTGTTAAACATATTTTTTTTCAAAATTACAAGTATACCGTTTTAGCTAATAATAGGTATAATAAGATTTTTGGTGATTAAGAGTGCAAGAGCACATGTGATAATGTGCATGCTCTCCCTTTAAAAATAATTGAATGATAACACCAAAATATTTTGATAAAAGAATTTCTTTTAAGGTATTCTTCACTATATATAAGTTTTGGCAATTAAAGTAAGTTTGGATGGAAAATTCAGCATTTAAAAATAATTTTGAATAAAATTCATTTTTGTGATACCAAATTAAATTTTATAAAGACTTAATTGCATTAATATAAGTTTAGGCCTATTCAAGTCATATTTGCATCCAAGAAGCTCATATTACTTTAAATTAATGCGAAAAAATCCTACAACATTAAAACTTTTGATATATGTATTAAATTCAATAATTGTTGTTATCATCAAAATAATTAATCAATGGGTATCAAAGACCTTTGAGCTAACAATCTCTCCCTTTTTTATGATAACAAACAATTCATATTATAAGGAGATAAAGATGATTATTAATATTATGTCCCTTTATCACTCGCAATATGCCTCTTAAAATATTAAAAGCTCCCCTTGCCAAAATACATGTTTAAGATATGCTAAAAATATAGCATATCATAAATATATTATCATAAATCTTAATTCCATGCCATCAATAACATCATATCATATCTTAATAACTTGAGGATTAAAATTCATAAATATCACAATCCACATTCAACCATAAACACCATATTTTTCTCTCCTAAATAATTAATATTATGCATGCAAGCACCATATTTTTCTCCCCTCTTGGCACATCAAAAAGGGAGTCACCGAATAGCAAAAAGATCCACAATATTACATCACCAAATAGCACATTTATAAGTTCCAATGTATATGTCCAATTTCTTATTTCATTTGGCCAAGGATACAAAGTTGACAACCAAAATTTTGTCTCTTTCCAAAAGACTAAAAAAGTGTCACCGTTCCAACGAGTCTTATTTTCATCATCTTGTGCATGAATGTGTAACCAAATTAATGTTTTCATGACAACATGCATGTAATCAAATTTATAGTGATTTGAAAAATCGCTCACCCACTTCTTTAATTTTTATTTAAGTATTTATTATCCATTCACAGTTTCTTTAATGGATGAGCCGTTACCGATACCCTAATTTTTTTATGGAATCAAGATTAGAAAACCTTTCATAATAGTTTTCAATGATAAAAAATAGCCATTACTCATACAAGATAGATGGAGATAGAATATTTTTATTTTTTATGTGCTCTTTCATCTATTAGGAATGGCTATATCTCTCTTTTTGAAAAAAAAAAATTATTACAAACAACTTGAGTATAAAATAAGTTAATCAAGCCAAACAAGTTAATTATTTATTGTTAAACACCCTTTTTCTAAAATTATAAACTTATCACTTTAGCTAATAATGGGTAAAAAGTTTTTTGGTGGTTAAAAGCACAAGAACACATATGATAACTTTCATGCTCTCCATATAAAAAAGAATTGAGTGATAATATCAAAATATTTGATAAAATAATTTCTTATAAGGTATTCTTCAATATATAGGTTTTGGCAATAAAGGTAATTTTGGATGGTAAAATTTGGAAATTAAATGTAATTTTGAATAAAATTCATTTGTGTGATGCCAAAATAAATTCTATAAAGACTTGGTTACATTAATATAAGTTTAAGTATCTTCAAGTTATATTTGCATCTAATGAGTCCATATTTTTTCTAATTGACTTGGAAAAATTCCTATAACATTAAAACCTTTGACATACATATTAAATTTAGTAATTTTTATTATCATTAAAATAATTAATTTGTAGGTTTTACAGACCTTTGCTCTAACAAACTAGTGTCTTGCTAAAACAACATTGATTTAGGACTGTAGCACATACAGAATATTATTTTGTTAAATAGCACATACAGAAAATTATTTTGTTAAATAGCACAATTGCTAGAAACTGTAAGTGAGCATTACAGTTTTTCAAAAAACTTACTGGTCTCCTAAAATAGTTTTTTAATTAAATTTTTTTTTTTAAATAGAGTTTCTATATAAATAGAAAACTTAAACATGTTTTTCTAATCTTAGAATAAACATGTTTTTTTTTAATCTTAGAAAAAGAATAAACTAGTTTTTAAATAGATTTTTTTAATTAACCAAAGTTTAAAAAAAAAATTGAGAAACCAATCAAATCCTTCTTAATAAGAAGCGCTTGCAATTAAGAATCCCGATCTAGCTAAATTGCTTCTCCTGGGTTGTTATTTTTTTAATTTTACAAAAAATTATATATATTTTTCTTAAGTAAGATTTTAAAAGAAAAATCAAGGAGAAACAATTTCGCTAGATTTGGATTCTTAATTGTAAGTGTTTTGAAGGATTTGATTGGTTTTTAAATATTTGTTTTTTTAAAAAAAAAACTTTGGTTAAATACAAAATCTATTTAAAAAGCAGTTTATTCTTTTCAAAGATTAAAAAACCATATTTAAGTTTTTTATTTATATAGAAACTCTATTTAAAAAATCTATCTTTTTAATTTTATTTTTAAATTAAAAAAAGTGTTTTAAGAGAAATCGCTGTTTCTCAAGAAAACACATTTCCCACCTGCCAGCTTTTTGAAAAACCGCAGTTCCCACTTACAGTTTCTATTTCCCAATATCTTTTCTTCCCAATGCCATTTTCTTGAAATTTTCTAACACCTTGGTTTAGGAATTTCTTTTCCTTGAAACGATGTTGTTTAAGTAATCTTTTGAAACTTTTGTGTACTTGTTGTCACTTTGATCCTTAAAGTTATGACTTTGTACTAAACAGTTCCTAAACTTTATTTATGCTGCAACAAGGTCCCTGAAAGTAGACATTGCACGAGGGATGAAAAACAGTGGCCCTCTTTTTTCTAGCGACAAATGGTCTCCAAAATTTAAAGATGGGAACGCTTGAGTTCCATTATCGTCGTCGATGGTGGCTTGATGCACGACATGTCATCCACCTGGATGACGTTTCATTTGCCTCTCTTTTTTAACTCTTTAAAAGACTTACATAGTGGATGCTTCCAGCCTAGGCGCTCGGACTTGGGCGCCACTACGCACATGAGCGCAAGCCTGATAAACGCCAGGCCCATCTTTCTTCTTTATTTTTAGTTTTTTAGTTTTTCTTTTCTTTTCTTTTCTTTTCATTTTCATCATCTCATTTGCTAAATGTCATTTTTTTTCCCAAATGATTAGTGATTATTATTTTTTTTTTTTCATACAATACCACAAAAATTAATGATTATGTTTCATTTTTTAGACCTTTTATTTTTCAAAATTACTAAAAAAAAGTTATAATTGCTATAAAAAATAATTATTCTTCATGGAACCTTATAAAAAAATTAATAATTAATTTTATTTTTTTTCTAAAATAATAAAGATTTAGTAATTGATAAGTAATCAACCTAAGATGATATAACATCATCCATAATTCCAAATAAATAATAAAAAATTAAATATTATGCATGCAGTCTTGGCCTTGCAAGCCTGCATGCATAGTCTTTCTTATTAATGGGCTAAATAAGTTGGGTCACCACAGCCGAAAAAACACCACCCTTTTTTTTTAACTTTAATTTATTTTAGAAAATGTTAAATAATTAAAATACATTAATATATGTGGGAGGGACCTAGCATTTATTCAATTTTAATTAAATTAAATAATAATTTGTGATGTTTTTAATAAATTATCGTTTTTTTTTTTGGTTTACAAATAAGAATGCTATTTTTTTTTTTGTATAGCAAGTATTCTTTTATTGCAATCCTATATAACATTTTATTTTTATTTATTTTCTTCAATTGTTTTCATGTACTTATTCATTAGCTTTTGATTACATAAAAAAAAATAATTCTAGAAAATAAAGTTATTGAAAATAACCAAGTTCATAACTCATCTTTCAAGATCAAAAATTTTAATTTATATTTATCTCTCGACTTTTTAGTTTAGTTTTTAATTAAATATTGTTTAATTTCTGCTTGGTTTTTTAATAAAATTATAACATTTTGTTCTAATATTAGTAGGCACTTTTTTAATGCAACCCTACAAAGTCTTTTTTTTATTTTTTTTTGGATTTTATTCAATCACTTTTATATACGTTTTTATTTTTATTATCATTTGATAAAATAAAAAATAATTTTAATAAATAAAATTATTAAACATAGACGAGGTACATGACCCATGTTGTAAGTTAAGATATATTGATCTACTTCTATCTCTCAATATTTCAATTCAGTATTTTTTTATCATTGACTTTTTTTTTCTATGTTTGTTGACATAAATTATTCTCAATTTATTTATTGGCGCAAATGATTCTTGATTTATCAACTTTCTGATTTACATTTAATTTTTTTCTTGATGTCAAAAAGCACTTTGAAAATGCAAATATTCATGTTTTGGTGTTAAAAAATGAAAGAAAAGAATTTGACCCCGCATTGAAACGCAAGCCAAGTAACTAGTAAAAACTATAATGTAAATTAGCTTAAACCAAGGCCTAAGATCTTGGATGTTTATGTTGGTGTTACAAAACTTAACTCCACATAATGAGTCAACCCGATAACTCGCCAATCTAGGACTTAGCTTGGATATGTCAAACCGGGTTGAAAATTAACTCAATCAAACTCGATTGACATGGATGGCAAACCACAACCTAATCTACCCGAGTGAGACCCGATTTGAATTTTAAAATAAAATTCCTGAAACAACTTCATTTATTTTTAAAAAAAAATCCTTAAAACGATGTCATTTTAGATGGACTTGAGTCAATCCCTACACAAATTGACCCACCTAATCCCTACCCGTGCTAAGTTTACTTTAATTTATTTTTTTCTGAAAAATAACTCTTACAGTAACTTCATTAGCGAACATGTTAAATCAACTTCCAAGCTCTTTCCTAATAATTGCAACCATTAATACATGAAGAAAATATAGAAAGCAAACCTTTCCTTCCTTGAATAGAGCAAAGAAATCATAGGATAGTAATGCATATACAACACAAATAGGGAAGTCAAATGTAATCAAATTTCAATTATAATAAAAGACAACTTAATATCATGTTAATCACATAAATAACACAAATAGACAGATGTATATTGCTAGCCTAATTTGAATGAATTCTCATTAACTTGTGATGGATCATATTTTATGCTAAAATCCAATTATTTAAAAGGCACATGAACATAGGGTCGGGAGAAGGATAATCTATCATAAAAGCTCAATAGAAGTCAAAACCTGTGGAAAGAGGGTCTAACAAGATGTCAGACTCATTTTCCTTAGGATCGGCTATATGTCAAGCCCAAAAGCATGTGGGTTTGGTAAGATGTCAAATCTAACTCCCTTAGACTCAGCTACATGCCAGGCCAAAGAGCATATGGGGCTGACGAGATGTCATACCTGATTCCATTAGGCTTGGCTATATGCTCGGCACAAGCGTATATGTGCTTGACAAAATGTCAGACCCAAGTGCACATGAGTCTAGCAAGATGTCATATGCAACTCCTATGTACGAGCCAGGCTTAAACACATGTGGATCTGGCAAAATGTTATGAGCAACTCTCTTAGACTCAACTATGCAAACATACAAAATAAGAAACTAGGGTCATCATTTTTCTATACCCTAACTGTGTAAAAAATCATTTAAAAGCTGAATACATGTCTATCAATATTAATGTTGATTATAAAAGTTAATCTCATCTACATTAATATTGTGTATAAGATTATGTAGGACCGTTTTCTATAGGCATGTGGTATTCTTATCAATATTAATATCATGTAAAAAGACACTTAAATCAACATTAATGTTAATGCAAGGGACTTCATGCCCATTTAGATGTGGGGAAAAAATAGTTGAACAAAAAGAAGAAAGTTCAAAATACAAACGTTATAAATATTCTCTGAATAACCCGGGTAAAGGTTTTGAAATCTTCACTCTTTTGCGACATATTCTTTGCATTTATCATATACGAACTAAGAACAAATGTGCTTATTCTTAGAATTTAATGCTTATTTATTACAACTTTCCCTCATTGACTCGGTCAATAGAAGGTCATAAAATCCCACCAAAAGAGACTGTTTTGTAGGAATACAGGCCTCCATCACCAACCATTTGGGGCCTCGCTTCTAGAGAATAGAAGATTGACATGAACATGTGATCACCCATAATCTAAACACTTAAAAACCTAGGTTTCCTAGCATATTGGATTCTAGAGCATAAGCATCATCACCTTGTACATTAGTTTTTTCAGGAGTATGTTCATCCAAATCTATATTATTGGAAAATACATGAAAACCAAAGACATTGGTTAGGTTTTATGCCAAATTCAGTGTTTAATAATGTAATGCAAATAGTTTTGTAAAAGTGTGTTTTGAATTAAAAAGGCATAAAATTGATGCATTTTCGGCCTAAATGTATTTTAAATACTTTTAAAGAGTGTAAACACACAAACATTCTCAACCACCTTTTAAATGCATTACAAGAGGCCAAGATATTACCAGGGTGGACTAGAGAAAAAGCTTGTCATTGTATATATTGTCGTGTCTATACTATTTGAATGCAATATGTGACATCTAGCATTATAGAAAAACATGTTATGGGTTAGGATCCTGACATTAACAAGAATTCATACACTAGTTATTTAACTTGTGCTTTGTCGTGGGTTAATTATTTTTTTCTTTCTTAAAAAAAGTGTATATATAAACTTTTACAATGTGTTTTTTTTTACATAAAAAAAATCCCAAACGAAATTCAAAAATTTCATGCATACATCTAATTAAATAAATCAAGAACTATTTATGCAATAAAGAAAAAATTATCAAGCTTGATCCTTCACCAACTAAAGTTAACAAGTCAAACATTTGACTAGGGTCATAAACTCAATTGAATTCTATAATTTATTTTTAAATTTTTTTTTATCTAAAATAGACACCTATAAAATTAAAAATCAACAAAATATCATATTCATAGTGTTTGAAAAAAAAAATCAAACTGAAACAAATTATATTTCCCAATTAATAATTAATCAAATATTAAGTGATGAAATTAAAAAAAAAAGGAAAAAAAATGCAATTGTAATGGATAATTTTTTTTAAAAAAGCAAAAAAAGCCTAGGCGCATGGGCTTAGAGTAGCCCACGCATCTAGGCATTTTTTTTCTCTTAAAGGGTAGGCGGCAGGTTGTCCTGTAGTGCGCCTTTTAATGCTTTGAAAAAAAATAACACGCAACACGTCACTTGCACTACCCAAATTCTAGCAACCTTCAGTCACTGGTAAACCAAGTCGATATGTTTTAGACCAAGAGAAATCTATTTCCAACTATATTTCAACATGAAAAAAAAAAAAAAACACCTTAAATACCTTGTAAAATATATTCATAACCTCTAACAACTTAAAAATTGGCTCTAAAACTCACAATCAACTCGAAACCAAAATTCTTTTTGAGTTCAAATCTACCATTTCAAACAAGTTTAAGGGGGGGGGAAACCTTGTATAAACTTTTCTCATAAAAAGAAACTCATTAACACCAATACCACCCATTTTCATGATCGGAATTGATCTCAACTGATACTTTCTCTCTATACCACTAGAATTCAGTCACTTTCTCTCTCATCTCTTAAATTAGGGACCAAAAATAAAAAAAAATAAAGTTTAGGACCAAAATTGAATTTCATCGAGTTTTAGGGATTAAAAGTTTATAATTTAAAAAGTTAAAGTACATAAGTGGATGTTTAGCCCCAAGGTTAGAAACATCTTTTTTTTTGTCTCTTTTTTCATCTTAGTCTCCTATCTTTGAATATTATCCTTCCTAAACATGCTTTAATTGGCTATATAAAGGTGTAATAAAAATAAGGAACTAAAAAACAAATCACTATGACAATTCACAGTAATTTATTACTTCCTTGATAAGTGGCAGCATATTGTTCTCCATGATTTTTAAGAGTATTTGTTAATATGAACCCATGCCAATATACTTTCTCAGTAAACTTTCTGATTAACAAACTTGAAGACAGTATGTTGAATTTTTCCAAACTAAGTAATACCTCCAAATATGATAAAGAACAAAGTTCTTGTCAAAACTTTAATCACAAAATTCCATGACAATGACAGAGTTCAACACATCATATACATAGTTTTGGATACATTAAGGAAATAAATCCAATCTAATCTAATTATCTGCTCTTAAAAAGGCACAAAATAATTTGAAACTCACTAGGCTTAATGATTCTAGCTAAATGTGGTAGTAAATAATTCCTATTTTTGTAATGAGGATATCATTTTCAGAATCAAAATGATCTAAAATTGCAGAAACCTTTTCCCTTTACTATTAATTATCGTTTCTTTAATTTTTCATCTTCTAGAAATAGTGACATTATCAATGGCATGGCTAAATGGAGCAGGTCTGAGACCTACCTAGGTCTAAGTTTTTAATTTCTTAAATCTGTAGTAGAAAGCTTACCTCTACGTTTGTCATGTTATCGTTCTCTAAAGTTGCTCCCATCATATCTCCTCCTTCTTTATCATATCGCTCCCTGAAAATATTATCTAGGTATCTATTTCAAGTAAGGCAACTGCTTCAAAATCGTTTCTCTGTCTCGAGGAAAAAGGAATAATATATGTCAAGGAAAAAAGAAGAAAATACGCTAATGCGCAAGGGCGAGGGTTTCGTAGTGTCGTTTATGTGTTTCATGCCTATCAAATTCTATTCCATGTGATTGAATCAGTATTCTCCATAGTTGGAAGAATAACATTGTTAAAGAAGCCAAGAGAAAACAAAAGAAGAAGCTTCAACCAAGAAAACAAGTCCCCTCGATGGGATTCGAGGGCTATGGATCTCTTAAATGTTACATTTCTGATGATAAAGTCAACGAAGGATCAATCAAAATAACTTTGCTTTGACAAAAAATTTGTTGAATTTCAAGTTTTATTTCTTAAATAAAAAGATGCATCTTTTTTAATCAATTTTTCTCTTCATTCCTCTATTTTGGCTGCCAATTGATCATACAGATTACCGTTAGATAACGACTAGTAAAATAATAAAACAAAATAAGCTTAAATATAATATTAAGAAAATATGCAAACATGGAGATAAAGCTTCAATATTTTTGCACTACTCACAGATCATCTGACTCAAGAGATCAAGCACCCTTTTTTTTTTCTTCTGGGATTGTAGAAAATCGACTATCTTCATAAAATCTCAGAAATCTGCAATATGCCATATTCAAGTTAATGACATACCCAAAGAATAAAGGTAGACAGCAACTCTATAATTCATAGTTCAGATGGGGAAAATGATAAAAAGAATAAATTCAAATCCAGGCAGGTCAATTTAAATGAACTTGCTTCATGTTACATCATTTTGACCTTTAGAATACTTCTTAAAACTCATTTCCTACCCTGATCTTATTTCAAACTCATTAATAGGAGAGCATAGAACATGCAAAAAACTCACATTTATGGGCATTTCAACCATGACAAGGCTACTGCTTTCTTCAATGTTTTTAAAAGTTATCACTTCACCACCAATAGCTACATTGATTACAATCCCATCTGCACATGTTTTCACATACTTGTCAAGTTTTCAAGAAATGCAAAAACATGAAAAACAAGGCGCTATAAGTTTTGAGAAATAACCTGCAGCCAAGCAAGTGGCCATATGTCTCAATTATGTTTTCTGCAAGTAAGCAAACAAAAATAGTGATCAGAAGCTCTCCATGAATCTTTGTTATTTGTCATTTATAAATAATGTGCATTCACCCACATAAAACTACTACTAGAATATGAAATCCTGGATTGTTTAGCAAAACAAAAGGAGGCATGTAGAGCAACTTCTTATTTAGCACACTGTACATCAAAATCTAATTTAGCACGCATGCATTCACATTACTAAATGCTTTGATCAATAATGGCTAGGATTTATTGGTCTCAAAACTGGGCTCGACCCACCATTTGTAAGCCACCCCTCTCCTAAATAGAGAAAAGGAAAGCTCAAACTAGAAGAATTTAGGAAAGGGAGAGGTCATTGCACTACATGCCGAGCGCAAAAAGTAGAAGGGAGGCATCTATTACAATTATCATATGTGATTTAGTCTTATTATTATTAGTATTACTTTCATCATTATTATTTCTAGTTTCACCACTATTGCCGCCGTCGCCTGATTGACCAGCATTTACAATTTGGCTCTACCTCACTGTTGCTTTCCTAAATTCCTCTAAAATTACATTTCAGTCCGATTCAGCTAGGTCACTGTACTGCCAATAGCATATAACGATAAATAATTTTAACGATTTATAACCCAATTGCAGTAGCAACAACAACAACAACAAAAAGTAATAATAATAAATTAGAAATTTAAATATTGTTAGGTACCATAAAGGCAAGAGAAATGAAGGGAATGATACGGTTTAGCCCTGTGATACGACCCAAGTAGGGTCAGATTCAGATTTTGGCGTAAAAAGCGCAACAGTCCAGGTTTACGGCAACAGTCATAATTCTCAATCCGACCGTTGGATTGGGATAATATTTTATGTGGACTCTCTAGACATATCTTACTACCTTGGGTTAAAATTGCAGGTCAATCGGAGTTCGGGAAGGCACCCCAATACTGGTCAACAGAGGGTGTACGGATTTTGTTATTTACTTCCATTTGACTTATGGACTTCCTATTTGGTTAGGATTCTTTTCCTACAAGGATGTGGCAGCTTGTTTTGGGAATTTCCTAGTTCCACAAGGATCTTTAATGAGCTACAATATAATCTACAAGTGTGGCAATGATTCATTAATGTTTCGGAATCCTTTTCTTATAAGGATTCCTTATTCATCCTAGCTACAAAAGGAAAGAAGGGCTGGTGGTATTTAATGACAAGCTAGTTATTTTTATTATTTTCTTTCATGTTTGGGCTTAATTAATAGTTTGTTTTCAGCTAGGATCCAAGGCTTGTTTGGATCAGGTTATGGGCTTTTTAGTTTAGGGTTTTGAGCCAGTTTTGAGTGGACCTCATATAAGTCCACATAAGAGGTCCATTAGGGTTAAGTTTTCAAGAACTATTTAAACTCATGTAGGCCATAATTTTGGCAGCTTTGATGATTATTATTCTGAATTTTTCAGTTTTAATGTGTGAGAGTGATTCTTGCATTCTTCAGTTCTTGAACGAACTGAATCTGACTTATCGAAGATTAACTGGCTTCGTGGCGTCATTCTACTCATTCCAATAGTGTTGGTGCCTTGGGGCAGGTTTCCATTGTGTTGCACTCATATCAGACCTATTTCGGCTTTCCGGGATCAGATCTCAATCTTGATTGTGGGTTGCGTGACCACGTGATCACGAGGTTCGCATCAGAAGGGGAGGTGGAGATGGTGGAGCAGACAGCATCGAGTTGATCACGAGAAGTGCAACAAACCATATTGGGTAGGGCAGGGCAACGGGCAGCAACTCCTAATAAACGGACCAACGTCTCCTGTGAGTGATCTTGAGAGAGTAAATATGGAATTGAAAGGATGAAAAGAAAAGAAGAGGAGAGAAGGGAGAGATACCATTTTGAAGTGGGGTTTTGTCGACAACAGTCACGTAAAAATGATGCGGTGGTGGTTGGCTGAAACGATATTGATGATTAGATTTCATTCTTGATTTGTTAGTGAATAATATATAAATTATTGTGTAAAAGAAAATTAAAAAGTACCTGAAATTAGAAGAAGGGGATGGTTCTTCAATTGCATCCGTTACTACCATTTGTCGTTTCTTTCTTCTGTTAATTCTCTCACTTTTTTTCACCCTAGAGGCCCCTGCCCCACCATTCTATTATAATGTATATTCTCTTAATACTGCGTCGTTTTGAGATGCATTAGATGTTATTGAACACCCTACTTTTTATGCTTCGTCTTGCAGTTCCAAGGGCAATGTTAAACCTCTTCTCCTAATTCAACAATCTTCTTGACTATTCTTTCATGGTGAAAAGGAAATTATTAAGAGATCCATTTGAAAAAATGTTGTCAGACAACAATTTTTTTGGGCCGATTCCCAAACCCATCTCAATTGCAGTTGCTTGACTTTTACAACTTATAGCAACCAAGTCTCCACCGCTGCCTGCGATTGTTATTATTATTGTAATTGTAATTCTTACTACTATTATTCTTTCATCCCTAGCTATGTGGCTAGGATTTCTACTATTGAAACAACCACATAGCTGAATCAAACCACCATGCCGGTAAATTTCTCCTCCTTTATCGCCCCAACAACTGTCGCCTGCTCCTCTACCATAATTATTGATTAATTAAAAAGAGAGTTATTACTTATGAGGGTTTTATTTTTCTTTTTACTCTTTTTACTTTAAGATCAAAAAGATCTGATTGATTTTAAGGATATAACATAAAAAGTAAATATGTACACGTATAAAATATAAAATCAAAGTTCAAAGATATCATTCATATGTGTGTGTGTGTGTACATACAAAATAATTTTTTAAATTTAAATTAAATAATTATCATATATATATTAAAAATTATTTTGTATGTAATTTAAAAAGTACAAAGATAAAGTGTTATCGCTAGTAAACCATGAAAAATACTGTGAATATTTTTTTCATATTTCAATTCTATTTAATTTACTATTATACCCTTGATACTTTTATTTGATTTGTTGAAGGAAGCCCTTTGATTGCTGAATGCTCTAGCATCACTACTTTGTTGCTATTATTAATACGGTTTTGTTTTGTTTTCTTGGAAGTTTTCAAGTGCATTTTGATAGATTTCAGACTGCACACCACTTGTTTTTTTTGTTTTTTCTAAAAGAAATGTGTAAAGGAAACAACAAATTACTCAAATTATTCAGTATATGAAATTAATTAAACTGAATAGTTTGTTGGTTTTGTTGGATAGTTTTGATTAAAAAAATCAATTTGGATCAATTTTTTGTGCAAAAACTAAAAAATTGACTTGAATGAGACCAAATCAAATTAAAACAAACAAACAAAACATGATAGAGTTAAAAACTTTGGATAAGAATGAGGCTTTCCATTAATACATTCTAAGTTGGCAAAGTGATTAGGCTTGATCCTGACTCTATGAGCTTTTCTACAAAATAAATACATTGTTGGAAGTGTAGGATAAGTGTGTCTCTGAAGAGAGTTCTTGTGTCTAGCATGTAAAAGACTGTTTTAGTCTATATTTTCAAGACTTATCTCTTATAACTTATAGCATGTGTAGCTAAGAATAAGGTCACTTTCTTACTTGATAACTGAGTATATTTATACATTCAGTCCTTGAACTTACCTTATAGAGAAGCAAAATGATTTCCTGGAAAGTTAGTATGTGTCATGCTCGTTGATGATAAAGATGTTAATGGCAACCTTGGGTTGTTGTGCCTTATACTCTATTGCTAGAGATCTTAGCCAATGACAATGTAGAAAATAATCATTGGCATAGAAAAGTGGCATAGAAAAATATTGTGTGACTCATGAACTTGAAAAAATGCATAAAAATATATTGGGATAACATTAATCAGCTTGAGGTAAGAGGGGGGGGCCTAAAATGCAAGGTCGTTTGTGTAAGTGACAAACTTTTGCCTCTAATAGCGGCCTTCCAATGTGTCTTTGGATTCTTCTCATTGAGGTTTTCTTGGTGTTACTAAAGATGTTATTATTAGAGCTTGGGTGTGACCTTGGTGCTTTATTCTTTCCCTCTTCTTTTCTTTTTTATTTTCTCTTTATCCTTTTGTCTTTTATGCAAACTCATTTCCTTTTCTTCTATTCCTAGTCATTGGATCTCTTTGTTCGTTTTATATATATATATAGGCATTAGATATCCATACTAATTGGTTGACAAATGTTCATTATCCATACATATTTTGCATGGCTAAAGAAGAGAAACAAAATGCATAGGTCATTTTCTAGACTTGTAAGCCAGACTTAAATGACTAAACTTTTTTTAAAAAAGTCATTTTACATTATAATTTGCTCCTTGAAGTCTTTAAATTTATTCATAATATTACAGACTTTTGTATCATTGAGCTTAGGTTATATTTAAAGAATATTTTTCACAAGCAGTAGAGGCATTTTCATGGAGTTTTGTCATAGACATGAATATTCTTATTTAAGTCATTAGAGACTTTTTATGGAGATATAAAGATTTTTACAAAGATTTTTCATTGGAGACATAAAAACTTTTCATTGAAGACATGGAGACTTTCATGAAAATACGGGAGAAACACTAATGTTTTTTTTATTTATTGAAAATCTCAAAACATTTCATACGCATAAGTAGATACAATGTTTAGACATTATATGATCTTAGGCACCTCATTATAGGATATGCAAACTTCATTCTTTTTTTGTTTAGGTTTCATTTGTTTCTTTATATATTTCTTTAAAAAACCATTAACTATTAATCTTTTTATATCTTTTTTAGGGTATGGAATTTCTTAATGTCATACCCATGGTTATGGTGAAAAAGGTATAACTTGTAAGGGTTTCCTATATTTTACAGTGTTTTTAATAGGAGTAGTATAATGTACAAGCTTTTTTCTTTTGATAACAACTAGCATTTCATTACGTGTGGTATTCAGAGGCATTGTCAAGAGCTTATAGAATGTCATATAATTTCAAATGTTTTCCTTGGTGCTTTTCTTAGATGCCCTGGTAAGAGATTGATGGCATTGGAGAGATTTTGTTATACGTGATTAGAAACTAAAGTTTTCTTGTTTGGTTATATTGAATTCTTCTACCATAATATAATTTTTCATTGCTTATTCACATTGAGGAGGGTAATGTTAGGGAGAGCATACAAAATTTCCCATAAAAAATAGTTGTAAACCCCATTAATCAAAGTTTATATGGAAATGGGTTCAAATAGCTTTTCCATGTTAAATATTTTTTTTTTTCATTGAATTTTTGGAGATATATTTTGGTGCTCTCATCTTCTCATTATCTGATTTTAAAGATATATATTGTATTCTTTTTAGCTAGAATACTAATGTTAAAATAAGATATGAGTTGCAACATCCCATGTTTTTAAATCACGATTTAACGAATGTTCTTCACAACATTAATGAAAATGAGGTGAATTACACACACACACACAACATCAAGATTGTTTATATTCACTTTCCAATAATTTTATCAATGAATACAATGATACAAAATTTATTTTTATACATTAATGAGGTTTTCATACTTTCTAAATTACATACATATAAATTGTTCTAGGAGTATTCATTTGAAATACAATAATCCCTCCTACATGGAAAGCTAGATAACTTAATGACACTTATGATGTATTAAAACCTTAAAGGAAAAAAAATACTTGAAACACGTGCACGCACACATAGGATCATAAAAATCATAATAAATATTTGCATCATCATAGTTACTAACATATACTAACTACACAAGCAAAACCAATTTCTTTAATCATTACGTAAACTCCTTAAATCTTTATTAGTTTCCAAACATAGTATATTCTCATTAACTGGTGTTGAATTCTATTTTCATCATGATATGCATCGAACTATCATTGTCATATCGTAATGACTCTTACATTTATAATCTAGCTTAGGTTTACTCAATATGATTTTTTTGTTTCATCTTATGAATTTATCGGACTCATTTTAATACTTCCATATCCTGTTCCTTTACACATCAGATTCATTTTGAGTCTTGTTTTATCTCACGGGCACATTAATGTTAGTGCATTCACAACATATTGGATTTATTCCACATTTTATTTTCTCCACGTATTTAATTCATACAATTTTAATATATATATCTTTTTGGCTACCCAAGCTTTCCTCTCTTTTTAACACATTATATTTACGTCTGGCTTCTCGAACATATATGTCATCATGGCTTACTAATTATTTGTTAATTCATCACAATATCTATTATATCACCTCTTTTTCTTTTTCATCAATATCAATTCTGATCTTAACATCTATTATATCCGTTATGGCTCGTCCATATAAATCCTTAAACTTATTAACACCTTTCAACTTGAATACTTCTTATGCCAATTTATAGCCCACTACAACTTTATTATACAATTTAATGCTCCTTGTATTCATTTATGGCACCTTAATATATTTTTCGATTTAAATATTTCTTAAGCTCATTTATAGTACATTCCAATATCTATTTAACTTTCATATTTGTTGTGCTTATTTATGACACATTCCAATATTTGATCAACTTATATATTTCTTGTTTTTATTTATGGCATATTCCAATATTTCTTTTAGAATTTTGATAAAGTTTCCCCTTAAAATGGAACAAATCCAAATTTTCACAACCTATAAATCACACATACAACTCAACATATATGTATATATATGATCCAACCATCTTAGATCATATTCCAATATGATCACATGGGTAGCCACCTGATTACTTCATTTCCATATAATTTACCATTAATCTCCCAACAATCATATCAATTCCATATCAAATAGTATGAATAATAAACATACATCATTTAATAAAAAAAATTAATTCAACAATCTAATATAATCAATTATATCCCTGTATCAACTGATACCATTGCTGTAGCCTATTATGTGAGGAACCTATAACTACACAAATAATAACATAAAAGGTTTAATCAATATCATAAACATTAAAACAAGTATACATATTCACTTATACACCAAGAAATGTTATTGCATATATATTTAACTACCATTCAAACAAGCATGTATTCCTTAAAATTTTCAACATATAAGCAAGTCAAAATAACACCGCATGTGCCATTAACATCATAGCTTTCACATGCAATTAGTAGTGTCTAATCATCACATTGACATCAAATTATTAAGGTTTTACACAAAACACATCAACCTTTTTTTGTCGACCTCCTATGGGTTTTTACTAAGATTTTTTTTAATAATTCTTACTATTTCACTTTATTATATGCCTATATCATGTTCATTTAATAATTTAATAATTACATGTTTATGAGCTGCCTAGTGATCACCTTTTGTGGAAGCAATATAGAGGTTTACAAGGAATGGTTGAGGTACAGTGTGAGCATCATCAAGAAGTAAGCACTAAGCTCATAATTAGATGTTTCACAAGTTTGAACCCCAACTGAAAGTTATGAGGTAGACCATTACTCCTTACCTAATCTCGAGTTGGATTTATTTATAAAAATTAAAATGTATGAAGGCATTAATCCATACCCGAAGTACTTATGCATGAATAGTATAAAAATACATGTTAAATATGCTAAAATAAAACATACCAAAATAAACAGGAAAATAAGAAAAGCTTAGTCCAACCAGACAAGGCGTTCTCTAGTGGCGTTGTCATCATATCGTGACATACGCAGCTTCGAAAATGACAAGTCTACCTTCTAAGATGTGTTGAAAGGAAAATGGGTTTTGGTGATCTTTATAGAAATTGTTCATTAAAAAAAGAAAGAAGGAACTAGAAGAAAAACTAGAGAAGTTGTTGATGGTGATATTTATTGAGGAAAGGGATATCAAAACTAGTTGGAGAATATACTTTGGATAAAGAAAGCTAATTAGAAGTAAAGACTATACAAAAACTTTATTGACTTAACGAAGTATGGTCGAAGGATGGCTTTCTTCTAAAATTAGTAGATGAACTTCTCTATTTCTTAGACGCATTTTAAGGATACCTCAAGATTTTGATAAAAAGGGACGATAAAGAAAAAAAATTGTTGCTCACCGATATATCAGGCGCTG
>JAAWWB010001298.1:0-24997 GCA_018804465.1 Populus tomentosa
TCCTGATTGGTCATTACTTTTTAAAATAATGTGTGACGCTACTGATTATGCCGTGGGTGCTATCTTAGGACAAAGAAAAGATAAGAAACCCTATGTGATTTACTATACAAGTAATTTGCATGTGACAAGTTCAGATTTTCTCTTGTTGTCTCACCTTTTGTCGTTTTTAGTGATCATGCAGCTTTGAAATGTCTTCTTTCAAAAAAGGATTCTAAGGCTAGACTAGTACGATGTATTTTATTACTTCAAGAATTTGATATCTCAATCAAAGAAAAAAAAGACACCAAAAATGTTGTTGTAGATCGTTTGTCAAGATTGACAACAGATTCAAGATCTGACATTACATCAATCAATGACTACTTTCCTGATGAATCTTTATTTTCTGTCTCTACAATGTCTTGGTTTGCTAATATTGTCAATTTTCTTGTTTAAGGACATTTACTAGCTCATTGGAGTACCCAAGACAAAATAAAGTTCTTGAACGAAGTGAAGAACTTTTATTGGGATGACCCTTATTTATTCAAATAGTATCCTGATCAAATATTTTGAAGATGCATTCCTGACAATGAGGTAAGTAGTGTCATTAAATTTTGTCATTCTGAGGCACATGAAGGTCATTTCTCATCAAGAAAGACAACTACAAAATTCTTACAAAGTGGATTTTACTGGCCTATAATGTTTAAGGACTCAAATGCATTTTGCAAAACTTGTGAAAATTGTTAAAAATTGGGATCTATTTCAAAACGTCACATGATGCCTTTAAATTCTATTCTTGTCATTGAGATCTTTGACTGTTGGGGTATAGATTTCATAGGTCCATTTCCTCCATCATTTGGTTTCTTGTACATATCAGTCGTAATAGATTATGTTTCAAAATGGATAGAGGCAATTCCAAATCGAAACAATGATCACAAAACAGTGATAAAGTTTTTGAAAGAATATATTTTGAGTCGATTTGGAATCCCTCGAGCCATGATAAGTGATAGTGGAACACATTTCTGCAACAAGCCATTTGAGTCTTTAATGAAGAAATATGGAATCACACACAAAGTTGCCACCCCTTATCACTCTCAGATAAGAGGACAAGTAGAACTTGCTAATAGGGAGATCAAACAGATTTTAGAAAAAATAGCGAACCCTAATCGAAAAGACTGGTCTTTAAGACTTAATGATACACTTTGAGCTTATCAAACTGATTATAAAACATCATTAGGTATGTCACCTTATAGACTAGTTTATGGAAAACCTTGTCACTTGCCTGTGGAACTTGAACATAAAGCTTATTGGGCTATTAAAACTTTCAATTCAAACCTTGATGATACTAGTCAGCTGTGAAAATAACAAATAAATAACCTTGAGGAAATAAGAAATGATGCATATGAAAATTTAAGAATTCATAAAGTAAGAATCAAAGAGTTTCATGACAAGAAAATACTGAGAAAAACATTCAATGTTGGTAAAAAAGTCTTGCTTTATAATTCTCGACTCCATTTATTTCCTGAAAAACTAAAATCAAGATGGAGTGGTCCTTTTATTGTAAAACATGTGTATCCATATGGAGCCTGTGATATCGAGAATTCAAAGAATAACAATGTTTTCAAGGTAAATGGACATCGTTTGAAAGTTTACTTTGATAATTTTTCAATTGAACATGACTCTATTGAATTGGGTGATCCTGTATATAAAGATTGATTTTTTTCCTCTCACATTATTTTTATGTTTTTTTTTGTGTGACTTTTGTTTTGCTAGTCTCTCTTACCTCGGTCAAATTGCGGATAACGGTACTCCGTGACTCTTAAGTCGGTTTTTTTAATTTTCCATGATAACTAATATTTATGTATATATTTGTGCAATTCTTTGCTCTTTCTCTTTTCTTTGAACCTCTCCTCCAATTCTCACTTGAAAATGGACACCACTCTTGAAAAATTGAAAAAGTATTTTCCCACTTTGCCTCTAAATGCGATTGCTAAAAATTACCGTGCTATGTGTGAAAGATTGAGGTTGTTAATGAACCATGAAATTCCTAAAGATATTCACTGGCTAATTGAAGCAAAAGTCCGATTATGAGGTGAGTCCTCCAAATCTTTCATTTCATACATGCTTGGAACATGTAACAGCACTTTTGCAAAGAAATGTCGTGTAAAACGACTGAAAGTCTGTCACAGATATGCTAGATGAACTTGTAATGTAAAATATCATTCTTTAGGAATGGTATCTGTAAACCGTGAAGATAAAATACAATTCATTAAGGATGACTTAAGTTAAGGGTCTTTAGATAATCTTCTATTGACTCTTGAGACACACCCTAGTGGAGATGTGCATTGTGCAATTCATGATTTATGACCCCATTTTCATAAAGAACACAATCATCATAATCTTACAAATCTGACTAAAAAAAAACTCTGTTTGCCAGTTTTTAGAAAAACTAGATGGGAAGCCTATCCCCAACCCATAGAGGGCATTTAAGCCGTTCTTGGACGTAAAACCAAGGGAAGATGTGAGCCACAATCACAACTACCTGTATATACACATTCTTTTTTTTTTTTAAAAAAAAAAAAGAGAGAATAAAAACAAAAACAAAAACAAAAAAAAGAAGGAAAAAGAGAGAGACTCTAGCTGCCTTTCATATAGGTGATATGATTACATTTTCTTTTTCTCATCTATAAAATCTTCTCTTCTTTCCCTTCATTTCTACTCAAGCTATACATTCAACAGATATAGAAGTGTGTAGAAATGGTAGGTTCCTCAAGTCATCAAATAAGAAATATATGTTTTTTCGGTGGATCCAGTCTTGGAAAAGAAAAGGAGTTTAAAGAATCCGCAAATCATCTTGGTCAAATACTAGTTGAGAGAAAGATTCATTTAACATATGGGAGAGGCAGCCTTGGGTTAGTGGGGGTGTGTGTCAATAGCTGTATTTTTAAGAGGGAGTCAAGTTTTGAGGGTCGTCCCCAAAGTTTTAACAAAAAGGGACATCATTGGAAAAATAATTAGAGAAGAACTACATGTCTCCACAATTTCTGATCGAATGAATACAATGTTTAAACACGCTGATGCTTTCATTGCCTTACCAGGTGGTCTGGGCATATTGGAATAAATCTTTCATATTTTCTCTTAAGCCTAACTGCACATTCACCATAAACTTATATATGTTAAATGTTAATGGTTTTTATGATAATTTGTTGTCTTTTCTTGATCATGCTGTGGAACAAAAATTCCTAACATCTTCGGCATGATAAATCATAACATTTGCTGCTACTGCTGAACAATTGGTTGACCAATTATAATATTTTATTCCTGTAATTGATCCCTCCATGAGTCGCATAAATGGATCAACTAAGGAAAGCCGTAACAAGCTGAGATTGGATTTAAGCCTTCGTTTGTGAAACCTTGTGTCATTTTATTTTATTAATAGCTTATTATTTTGTTTTGTTATTTCTTATATTTGGTTAAGTATGTTTCAAGTTTGTTAGTGTTTGTTGTTTCAAGTGATGTCTTCTATACTCTATCTTTCTACCTTAGGACATTGAGGACAATGTCTCGTTTTGGTTGGGGGGGGAAAGGGGAGTGGTTGATATATATATAAAAAAAACTAATTGTGTTTTTTATTTCATAAAACATTTGCAAAACTGTTGTTACTAGGATGACAGAGTAAAGGAGTTTTTTAGTTAAAGTGTCTCTTGAAACGCATCTTAGTAAACATTCTTAACTAGGTCTATTAGAATACTTCTTGAAATATTCAGGTTTATAAATTTCTGCATTATCATCAATTGATTATGCTCACATACTCATTTAACATATATTCTTACACCTTCATTTTCACACACACACTTTAACATATGATTGTGGTTTGCACATTGGATTATTACATTATTTATGTTCTTTTGTTAAATGTAACAACTAAGGGAAAGAGATAGTATATAATTTGCAAAAAAAAAAAAAAGCATAAAACAAATTGATAATATTAACGATAATAAAAAGTAAATAAGTTTGGTTTCGTAACCTCCATAACCTAAGTAATTAAGTCCGAAGGAGTGTTTTAACACTTAATACTATAGTGTCAATTGACTTCAGAGCTATTGGCCCAACGCTTGTTATGGGTTAAGGAGAAAAGCTTAAGGGAATCAAACATTGCACTATCTACGTATCAGTATCTGCAACCCGAGTTACTAAGCTTGTAGGGGTGTCTTAACACCTAATGCCCTAAGACCAACTGGTCTGGAAGTCATTAGTCGAAAGCTCGTTACATTGGTTAAAGATACATTGTGTTTTCAATTATATGTATATATATATAAAAAAGAAAAAGAAAAAGAAAAAGAAAAAGAAAAGATAATAATCCCAACCCAAGGAAGTCAACCTTAAATATTAGAACAAAATATTGTTTTCTTCTAATAAAAACCCCATCATCTATGTTTTCATACATTAAGCACATAAAAAGGAAGCTTTATTAGTATTTTGTTTAAGAGGTATTGAACAAATATATTTAAATTTAATGAGAGTTTGTTTCTGTGGATAGATTAATGGAAGTTGAATGATGAATGCCTTGCTTTGTGAAACTTGCAAATTGTTTTTCTATTTTAACGTTTGATTACTAGTAGTAATAAGCTGGTTGGGGGTGTGATTAGTACTTAAATGTGCATTTTTATCAAGTTTTTATATCATCATTTTGCACTTGAAGTATGAATAACTCCATAACGAAAACATGTTTTATACTAATAAGTATGATACTATAAGATATCTTTAATTTATGGTAAATATTCATCTTAAATGCAGGCCTATCACATAAATCAAAAGATTGATTGATGAGTTTAACTACTGAAATTTAAAAGATAAAGAGAGGGCCAAACTTAGAAAAGAGATGCTAGTTTAGTCCAAATTGGAACACTGTTCGGTCATTGGGTCATATCTGGAGCTGTAGATTTTGGATTTAAGCCTGTTTTATATGGATGGAAAGCTAAGACATAGGCCTAAAACTTTCATAGGAGTGCAAGATTCAGAAAGGCCATTTCCAAGTCGAAATTGTAGCAATGATGGAGAATTCTGAATCTGTTCTACAGCTCAGACACTGTTCAGTGTTCAGCCCATATCTCGAGTTCTAGAAGTTCAAATGACCTTAATTTTTTTTCTTAGAAAGCTGAGACAATTTTCTAGAACTTTCATGAGTTAAGTCTTTTCAAATTCTGATGTTATTAATAACGTTTTGTTCAAACAAGAAGATAAAGATTGTCACCAAATAAAGATGTGGCCACCCACTCAACAATTAGTCATCAAATCAATAATTCTAAATTTTAGCCTATAAAAGGAGGCATTTGCCATGCATTTTGGCATCCTGTTTGTTCAGATCAAGATCACTCTCTTTCCAAATTTTGTAATATTTAAGTTTTATTTCATGTTATATTTTCCTTAATCTTTTGTTTATGCTTTTCATTTCCTTTACTATACTTATGTTCTTATTTTGTTTATTTATGTTTATCTTCTTCATTATGTTTAGTTAAGTTCATTATGTCATGGTGAAAAGGTTTCACTAATGGTGTTAGGATAAGTATAATATAAACTCAATATGGACTTCAATGTTTATATCTAAGAAAGTTTATTATTTACATGTCTTATCTTTTTATCTTACTAATTCTTAATACCTTACTTGTTAAATGGTTAATCTAGTTTTGTGTTGTATAACACTTGGTACAACAAATGCTTGGCACTTTCATAGCCAACCATATGGTATAACCTACACCTGTGCTATGAAAGAAACTTGATTTGTTGTTAACATAAGTTAGCATCATTAATTCCTGATAATATTTAAAAGTTTGGTGTTACTTAAATAAGATAATTAATATGATCATGTTAAAAATTTATAATAAACTATTAAGGATAAATCATCTGATTGGAACCTTTTTTGTGTATGGTTTCTAGTTGATTAATAAAAAGAGTTTATACTATACTTATTTCTAATAGTATTAATGGATCCTCTAACCTTGACAATTGTTTTATCATTGTTAAATTCTTAGATCAATATCCCATAAAATTCTTATAAACTCTTTGTTTTATTAAATATATATATTATTTGTAATTTATATAGTTCACCTCCCTATAGTTCGACCCTAGTCTTGCCGGGTTATTTATTACTTCGACACTCCTGCACTTGGGAGAAAACATCAATTTTTTGGTCATCTCAGTAGGCATCAACATGGTTAAACATTGCATTCATTCGATCAGATATCGTGGAGACCTGTAGTTCCTCTCTAATTGTTTTTTCAATGATGTCCCCTTTTACTAAAGCTTTTGGAACGATACCCAAGACTTAACTGCCTCCTAAAAATGCAGCTATTGATAAACTCCCCATTAACCTAAGGTTGGCTCCTCCATATACTAAATGAATCTTTCTCTCAGCTAATATCTAACCAAGATGATTTGTGGATTCTATAAACGTTTTTTCTTTCCAAAGACTAGATCCACAAAAAACATAATTTTTTATTTTATTTTAAGAGCTAAGGATCTTGTCATTTCAAGACCTGTCTATGCTTGTAGAATGTATGGGTTGAGTAGAAATAAAGGGAAGAAGAAGGTTTTATAGATGAGAAAAAAGAAAATACAATCATATCGCCTATATGCAAGCCAACTGGAGTCTTTCTCTCTTTTTAAAAACATATGTATGTACAAGTAGTTGTTGATTATGGCTCACATATTCCCTTGGTTTTACGTCCAAGAACAGCTTGGATGCCCTTTATAGGTCGAGGATAAGCTTCCCATCTAGTTTTCTTAAAAATTGGTAAACATCGTCTTTTTTAGTTAGATTCCCAAAACTATATCAAGCATGCTCTTTATGAAAATGAGGCCATAAATCATGAATTTCACGATGCACATCTTCATTAAGGTACGTCCTAAGAGTCGATAGAAGATTATTTGAGGACTCTTTATGTTTTGAAATAAATCCTATATTTTGTCAATGACACAACCAAAAGATTGATGTCTTCTCCCAAGTGTAAGAGTGTCGAAGTAATAAATAACCCGGCAAGACCGGGATCGAACCACATGGAGGTTAATTGTATAAATTATAGATAACAATAATACATTAACAACAACAACAACAACAACATCAACAACAGTAATAGTAATAGTAATACTACTAATAATAATAATAAAGAAGAGAAGAAGAAGAAGAAGTTGATGATGACTTTGAGATGGAAGATCAATGTAAGGATTAAACAATAATAAAAATAAATGTCAAGGCTAGAGGATCCACTAATGGTATTTCAAACAAGTATAGTATAAACTCTTATTATTCAACTGAAAACCACACACAAAGAAGGTTTCAATCAGATGATTTGTCATCAATAGCTCATTATAAATTGTTAAAATGGTCATATTAATTATCTTATTTAAGTAACACCAAACTTTTAAATATTATCAGGAATTCATGATGCTAACTTATGTTAACAACAAATCAAGTTCCTTTCATAGCACAAGTGTAGGTTATACCATACGGTTGGGTTATACCATACGGTTGGGTTATACCATACGATTGGGCTATGAGAGTGCCAAGCATTTGTTGTACTAAGTGTTATACAACACAAATCTAGATTAACCATTTAACAAGCAAGGTATTAATAATTAGTAAGATAAAAAGATAAGACATGTTAATATTAAACATTGAAGTCTATATGGAGTTTACATTATACTTATTCTTACACCATTAGTGTAACCTTTTCACCTTGACATAATAAACTTAGCTAAGCATAATGAAGAAGAGAAACATAAATAACCAAAATAAGAACATAAATAAGATATAAGTTAACTAAGTAAAGGAAAGGAAATGAAAAGCATAAACAAGATATTAATGAAAGCAAAACTTAAGAATTACAAAAAAAAAATATAAAAAGAGAGAGCAATAACAAGTTCTTGATCTAAACAACCAAGCTCTTAAATGCATGGCAAATGCCTCCTTTTATAGGCCAAAATTTAGAACTATTGATTTGATGACTAATTGCTGAATGGGTGGCCAACTTTTAAGTTGGTGAAAATCCTTATCTTTTTGTCTGAACAAAATGTCATTGCTAATATCAGAACTAAACCAAATGTACTCATGAAAGTTATAGGAAATTATCTTATCTTTTCAAGAACAAAAAATTTGAGGTCATTTGGACTTATAGAACTCGAGATATGGGCTGAACACTGAACAATGTCTGGGTTGCAGGACATATTCGGACTTCTCCGTTGTTGCTATAATTTAGACTTGAAAATGGCCTTTTTAAAACTTGGACTCCACATGAAAGTTGTAGGCCTATGTCTTACCTTTCCATCCATAGAAAGCAGACCTAAATCCGAGATCTATAGCTCCATATATGACCCATTTACTGAATAGTATTCCGGTTTGGACTCCACCAACATCTCTTTTCTAAGTTTGGCCCTTTCTTTGTCCTTTCAATTTCAGTACTTAAACTCATCAATCAATCCTTTTATTTATGTGATAGGCCTACATTTAAGATGAATATTTACCATAAATAAAAGGTATCTTATATTATTTGATATGATATTTTAAAACATGCTTTAGTTAATGAGTTATTGATACTTCAAGTGCAAAATAGTGATATAAAACCTTGATAAAATGCACTTTTAAGTACTAATCAGTCAGTTTTCACGGGTTTGCAGAATGCATATGTGTCTTTGAATATGGTGGGCCAATAAAATCTACTTTGTAAGATTTTTGCAGCTATCTTTTTTGACAAGAAATGATCCCCACATTTAATGACACTACTTACCTCATTTTCAGGAATGCATCTTTGAAATATTTGATCAGGACAATATTTGAATAAGTAAGGGTCATCCCAATAAAAGTTTTGCACGTTGCTCAAAAACTTTCTTTTGTCTTGGTTATCCAAATGAGTTGGCAAAAATCCTGAAGTAAGAAAATTGTCAATATTAGCAGACCAAGGTATTGAAACAATAAAAAGTGAAGATTTATCAGGAAAGTAATCATCAATTGGTGTGATGTCAGATGTCAAATCCATTGTGAATTTTGACAAATGATCCGCGATAACATTTTTAGTGTCTTTTTCTTCCTTGATTTCTTCCTGTTTGAAAGTTTTAAAGATTTTAGAATCGTGATTGACTTCACTTTGTTTGGTCATGGCATGAGGAAATGAAAGTGCTGGTGGGGAATCAGTCTTTTCTTTGTAATTTTTATGTTCAACCCTTTCCTTACTCTTAGAGATTAACTCATCATCTTTCTCACAAGGTTCAAGAATGGGTTTTTCAATAACTTTACCATTATGGAGAGTTATGATTGATTGGACTTGATCCATATGTTGGCTTCTGGAGTTGCTTACACTTGAATTGTATTGCCCTTTGAAATTTTGCTGTGGTTGAGATAAGAACTTTTCTTTTCTCTTGAAAACTGAGAGTAGATGTGAATTTTACAAGAGTATCTTAAAAATCTATCATCCCTTGAGCAGGTTGAGTGTTGATTGTCTCTTGCCTTTTAATGAATGCATGCAATGTTTGCTCAAGATTTCTTCTATAAGGGGGAACATAAGGAAGTGCATATCTATTAGAATTTTGGAAACTATGGTGTGCTTGAAATGATGGCTGTGAAGTTTGTGCATTGTTGTTACTACTCTTCAAACTGAAATTTAAATGATCTCTCTAACTAGGGTTGTATGTTTGTGAGTATGAATCATGATTTGGCTATTGAAAACTGTTTAAAGCACTGGCTTGTTCATGGAGACATTCCTTGAAAGAAGGCAAATTTAGACAATCATTGGTTGAATGTTTATTAGTTTCATAGATTTGACACACAATTTCTTGAACAGATTTTAATTGACCACTCTTTTTTAATTCTAGTGCCTTGACTTTACTAGCTAAATATGCAAATTTGGCTTGGAGGTCATGATCTTCTCTAAAGTTGTACATACCTCCACTAAGTGTATGAGGTTGAGTTTTACCCGGTGCCACATAAATACCTGTAGTGTCCTAATTTTGAGCATTTTTAGCTAACAAGTCCATGTATTCCATTGCTTCAGCAGGGTCTTTATCTTCAAACATTCCATTGCATATCAATTCCACCATTTGTCTATCTTTATGTGTTAACCTTTCATAAAATATGAAATCAATCTCCATGTTTCAAAACCATAATGAGGACAAGTATTAAGCAAGTCTTTATACCTATCCCATCACTGATAAAATGTTTCTCCTAGCTTTTGAGTGAATGTGATGATTTGTCTTTTTGAAAGAGTTTGTTCTATGAGAAGGGAAAAACTTCTTTAAAAATTATTGTTGCATTTCATCCTAAGCATGAAAGGATCCTGACCTCAGATTTTGTAGCCATGTTTTAGCTTTATCTTTTAATGAAAAAGAAAAAAGCTTTAATCTAATGATATTCATGCTACAATTTAAGTCATTATAGGTGTTACAGACCTCCTCAAATTCTCTTAAATGCAAGTATATATTTTCTAGATCTCAGCTATGAAAAGTAGGTAAAAGTTGACTAATGCCTGACTTAAAATTAAAATGAGATAAATTAGGAGGAAAAATTATACATAATCGTGCACTTATACTTGTTGGATTTATATTATCTCTAAGTGTTCTAACACGATTATTCTCATTATAAAGCGACTGGTTATCTTCTTCGGTCATAGTTTCTAAAAATAATGAGGACATCCTACAAAGACTACCGTTTAATGTACGTGACCAAACTCTCATGCACGTGCAAAAGGAAAAAGAAAGAAAAAGAAGAAACAAAAATTAGAAAGACAATAAAAGTGAAAAGAAAAATAAAATAAAATATATAATTTATACAGTAACTTACCCCCCAACAACGACGTCAAAAATTTGATATAACCAAAAGATTGATGTCTTATCCCAAATGCAGGAATGTCGAAGTAATAAATAATCCAGCAAGAACGGGGTCGAACCACATGGAGGTTAACTATATAAATTTTAAATAATAATAATAATAATAATAATAATAATAATAATAATAATGACGTAAAGAGGACTTTGAGATGTAAGATTAATGTGAAGATTAAATAATGATAAAAACAGTATCAAGGTTAGAGGATCCACTAACAGTATTAGAAATAAATATAGTATAAACTCTTTGTATTAATCAACTGGAAACAGACATAAAGGAAGTTCCAATTGGATGATTTATCCTTAATTGTTCATTATAAATTTTTAACATGATCATATTAATTGTCTTATTTTAGTAACACCATACTTTTAAATATTTTTAGGAATTCATGATGTTAACTTATGTCAACAACAAATCAAGTTTCTTTCATTACAGGTGTAGGTTATACCATACGATTGACTATGAAAGTGCCAAGCATTTGTTATACCTAGTGTTATACAAAACAAATCTAGATTAACCATTTTAACAAGTAAGATATTATGAATTATTAAGATAAAAATCATAAGACATGTTAATAGCAAGTTGTTTAGGATATAGGCATTGAAGTCCTTATTGAGTTTATATTATACTTATCCTAACACCATTAGTGAAACCTTTTCATCTTGATATAATGAACCTAGCTAAATATAATGAAAAAGAGAAACATAGTAACAAGATAAGATCATAATTATACAAGTATAGTAAAGGAAATGAAAAGCATAAACAAGAGATTAAGGAAAATATAACATGGAATAAAACTTGAACATTACAAAATACAAATAAAAAGAGCAAGAGCAAGATTAAGATCAAGATCTTGATCTGAACAATCAAGATGTCTAAATGCATGGCAAATGCCTCTTTTTATAGGCCAAAATTCAGAACTATTGATTTAATGACTAATTGTTGAGTGGGTGACCACCTCTTGACTTGGTAACAATCCTTATCTTCTTATCTGCCAAAAATATCATTACTAACATCAAAATTTGAACATATTTTCTTCATGAAAGTTCTAGGAAATTGTCTCAGCTTTCCAACAAAAAAGAATCGATGCATTTGGACTTCTAAAACTCGCTGAACACTGAACAATGTCTAGGCTGCAGGACAGATTTGGACTTTTTTGTTGTTGCTACAATTTGAACTTGAAAATGATCTTTTTGAATCTTGGACTCCTCACTAAAGTCTTAGGCCTATATCTTAGATTTCCATCCATTAAAAGCAGACCTAAATCCAAGTTCTACAGCTCCAGTTATGATCCAATAACCAAGTGGTGTTTCAGTTTGGATTGAACCAACATCTCTTTTCTAAACGTAGCCCTCTCTTTGTCTTCTTAATTTCAGTAGTTAAATTCATCAATCAATCCTTCTATATATGTGATAGGCTTGTATTTAAGATGAATATTTACCATAAATTAAAGATATGTTATATTATTAGATATGTTATTATAAAACATGCTCTAGTTAAAAAGTTATTAATACTTCAACTTCAAAATGATGATATAAAACCTTGATAAAAATACACTTTTAAGTACTAATCATGCATCTCAAAAGTCACTTTAACAAAAGAACTCATTCACTTCGTCATCCTAGTAACAACAGTTTTGCAAATGGTTTATGAAATAGAAAACAGAGTTGGCTAATTTTTTTTAATATCAACTACTACCCTCTCCCCACAACCAAAACGAGACATTGTCATCAATGTTTTAAGGTAGAAAGATAGAGTATAGAAGAAATCACCTGAAACAACGAATACTGACAAACTTGAAACACATTTAAACAAATATAATAAACAACAAAACACAATAAATTAAAGGCATAAATCCAATCTAAGCTTTTTACAATTGTCCATAGTTGACCATTTTATTCGACTTATAGAGGGATCAATTACAAGGATGAAAGATTATAGTTGGTCAATCAATTGTTCGGCAGTAGGAGTAGAGATTATGATTTGTCTTGCTGAAGATGTTAGAAATTTCTGTTCCACAGCTTGATCAAGAGAAGACATAATTTATCATAAAAACCATTAACATTTAACAAACTTATAAGTTTATGGTGAATGTATAGTTGGGCCCAAAAGGAATTATAAACTATCTCTTCCAATGTACCCAACCCACCTGGTAAGGTAATGAAGGCGTCGGTATGGTTAAACATTACGTTCATTCGATCAGACAACCCAGAGACCTATAGTTGTTCTCCAATTATTTTTTCAATGATGTCTCCTTTTGCTAAAGCTTTGGGGACAACCCCTAAAGTTTGACTGCCTTCTAAAAATGCAACTATTGACACACCCCCCCATTAACCCAAGGCTGCCTCCCTCATACACTAAATAAATTTTTTAGCTCAGCTAATACCTGACCAAGATGATTTGCTGATTCTAAAAACTCTATTTCTTTCCCAGGCCTGGATCCACCGAAAACACAAATATTTCTTATATGATGACTTGAGGAACCTGCCATTTTTACACACTTCTATATCTGTTGAATGTATGGGTTGAGTAAAAATGAATGGAAAGAAGATAAGATTTTATAGATGAGAAATTGAAAATGCAATTATACCACCTATATGTAGGCCACCTCAAGTCTCTCTCTCTCTCTCTCTCTCTCTTGTTTTTTTTTTTTTTGTAAACATGTGTATGTACAAGTAGTTGTGATTGTGGCTCATATTTTCCCTTGATTTTACGTCCAAGAACGACTTAAACACCCTCTATGGGTCGAGGATAAGCTTCTCATCCAGTTTTTTTAAAAATTAGCAAACATGGTCTTTTTTAGTCAGATTTCCAAGACTATGATAAGCATGTCTTTTATGAAAATAGAGCTATAAATCATGAATTGCACGATGCACATCTCCACCAGGATATGTCTCAAGAGTCAATAAAAGATTATCTAAAGACTCTTTATCTTTTGAAATAAATCCTACCTTTTGATAATTTTCACAGGTTTTGCAAAATACATGTGTCCTTGAACATGGTGGGCCTATAAAATTCACATTGTAAGTTTTTGCAATCGTCTTTGTTGACGAGAAATGACACCCATATGCCTCGAAATGATAAAATTTAATGACACTACTTATCTCATTGTTAAGAATGCATCTTTGATATATTTGATAAGGATAATATTTGAATAAGGGTCATCCTAATGAAAATGTTGCATGTCGCATAAAAACTTTCTTTTGTTTTGGGTATCCAAATGAGTTGGTGAAAATCCTAAAGCAAGAAAATTGTCAATATTAGTAGACTAAGGTATTGAAGCAATAGAAAGTGAAGATTCATTAGGAAAGTAATCATCAATTGGTGTGATGTCAGATGTCAAATCTATTGTCAATTTTGACAAATGATTTGCGACAATATTTTCAGTGCCTTTTTCTTTCTTGATTTCTTCCTGTTTGAAAGTTTTAAAGATTTTAGAATCGTGATTGACTTCGCTTTGTTTGGTCATGGCATGAGGAAATGGAAGTGCTGGTGGGGAATCGATCTTTTCTTTGTAATGTTCAGGTTTAACCCCTTCCTTACCCTTAGAGATTGACTCATCATTGTTTTCACAAGGTTCAAAACTTAGTTTTTCAATAACGTTACCACTGTGGAGAGTAATGACTGATTGGACTTGATCCATAGGTTGGCATCCGGAGCTGCATGCACTAGAATTGTATTACCCTTTGGGATTTTGCTGTTGTTGAGATGAAAACTTACCTTTCTCCTGAAAACTGAGAGTAGATGTGAATTTTGCAAGAGTATCTTTAAAATATGTTATGCTTTAAACAAGTTGAGTGTTGATTGTCTCTTATTTTTCAATGAATATATGCAATGTCTCCTCAAGATTTCTTCTAAAAAGGGGAACATAAGGAGGTACATATCCATGAGAATTTTGAAAATTATGGTGTGCTTGAAATGGTGGCTGTGAAGTTTGTGCATTGCTGTTACTACTTTTTAAACTGAAATTTAAATGATCTCTCCAATCAGGGTTGTATGTTTTAAAGCACTTGCTTGTTCATGGAGACATTCCTTGAAAGAAGGCAAATTTAGACAATCATTGGTTGAATGTTCATTAGTTTCATAGATTTGACACACAATTTCTTGAACAAATTTTAATTGACCACTCTTTTTTAATTCTAGTGCCTTGATTTTCCTAGCTAAAGATGCAAATTTGGCTTGAAGGTCATAATCTTCCTTAAGGTTGTACATACCTTTACTAGATGTATGAGGTTGAGTTTTACCCGGTGCCTCATAAATACCTGTAGTGTTCTAATTTTGAGCATTTTCAACTAACAAGTTTAGGTACTTTATTGCTTCATCAGGGTCTTTATCTTCAAAAGTTCCATTACACATCAATTCCATCATTTGCCTATATTTAGGTGTTAACCCTTCATAAAAATATGAAAACAATCTCCATGCTTCTAAACCATGATGAAGACATGTATTAAGTAACTCTTTATACCTATCCCAACAGTGGTAAAATATTTCTCTTGGTTTTTGATTGAATATGGTTATTTGTCTTTTGAAAGAGTTTGTTCTGTGAAAAGAAAAAAACTTTTTTCAAAATTGTTGTTGCATTTCATCCCAAGCATGAATGGATCCTGACCTCAGATTTTGTAGCCATGCTTTAACTTTATCTTTTAATGAAAAAGGAAAAATTGCTTTAATCTAATGGTGTTCATACTTTAATTTGAGTCATTATAAGTATTACAAAGTTCTTCAAATTCTCTCAGATGCAGGTATGGATTTTGTATATCTAAGTCATGAAAAGAAAGTAAAAGTTGAGTAATGTCTGGCTTAAAGTTCAAATGAGATACATCATGAGGAAACAATATACATGATCATGCACCTGTTCTTGTTGGATTCATATGGTCTCTTAGTGTTCTAATTCGATTATTCTCATTCTGAAGTGATTGATTATCCTCTTTGGCAATGTTTTCTGAAAATGATGAGGATTTCCTAGAAAGTCTACCATTTAATGTACATGACCAGACTCTCATGCACGTGTAGGAAGAGAATAAAAGGAAGAAGAAAACCAAACAAAAAGAAACAAAACAAAAAAAAATAAAAGTTAGATACAAGAAAAGTGAAAAGAGAAAATAAAATAAATATTATAATTTATACAGAAATTTACCTCCCCAACAAAAATGCCAAAAACTTGACACGATCAAAAGATTGATGTCTTATCCCAAATGCAGGAGTGTCAAAGTAATAAATAACCCGGTAAAATCGAGGTCGAACCACAAGGAGTTTAACTATATAAATTACAAATAATAATAATAAGTTAAAGAGGACTTTGAGATGTAAGATTAATATGAGGATTAAACAATGATAAAAACAAATGTCAATGTTAGAGGATCCACTAATGGTGTTAGAAATAAGATGGTATAAACTCTTTTTATTAATCAACTGGAAACCACACCCAAAGGAGGTTTGAATTGGATGATTTATCCTTAATAGTTCATTATAAATTTTTAACATGATCATATTAATTATCTTATTTTAGTAACACCATACTTTTAATTATTGTTGAGAATTCATGATGTTAACTTATGTTAACAACAAATCAAGTTCCTTTCATAGCATAGGTGGAGGTTGTACCATACGGTTGGCTATGAAAGTGCCAAGCATTTGTTGTACCAAGTGTTATACAATATAAATCTAGATTAACCATTTAACAAACAAAGTATTAAGAATTAATAAAATAAAAAGATAAGACATGTTAATAACAAAATTTATTGGATATAAACTTTGAAGTTCATGTCGAGTTTATGTTATACCTATTCTAACACCATTAGTGTACCCTTTTCACCTTGACATAATAAACTTAGTTAAACATAATGAACAAGAGAAACATAAATAAATAAGAGAACATGATTATATAAGTATAGTAAAGGAAATGAAAGGCATTAATATTCTTTATTTCACCCACATTTAACGAGTATTTTTCCCATGTTATATATATATATATATATATATATATATATATATATATATATAATGCCTTGATATTTTTTGTTTTATATTTTAAAGGTACTTTTGGATGAAAGATGCAAGGAGTAAATTGGAGGTAATTGGCAGATTTGACGTTCAGTCAATGTTTTGTGCAGAGCGTGAGTTCTACGGTCAAAATGAAGTGATTCCAATGGCAATAAAAAGCTAACATCCATACATTTTTGAAAATTTAATGCAAGAAAAATAAAAGAGAAAGATCATGGAAATCACATCCTTCAAAGTCAAATCTTGCATTCTACCAATATTGACCTTTGGCCATTCAAAATTCAATATCTAGAGCTTAAGAAGTCTAATTGACGCAAACTAAATTTTTTTGGATGCCTGACTTAAATATCTAACAACGCTTGAAATTTCAGCCAAAAATAATGTCATATGAGGGAGATATTAATTTTCAAAAATAACAGCTAAATTCTGCAAGCAAACAGGTTTCGTGAAGGAACATGTCCAAATTATGTTTCAAAGCATCTAAATCGGTGTCCAAGCTTTTATTTCAGCAATTTAGCTCCTCTAAGTCAAAGCTTGAACATTTAATGCAAAGCTATTTCTCCTTTTTAGGAAAATAGTTATTGAAGTACTTAAATGTAAATTGTCAACTTAAGGGAGGGCTATTTTGTATAATAGGGACTAGGGTTTCTTAGCATATAAAAAGGGAAAAGAGAAGGGAAAGAGGGAAGAAAAGGGGGGCAACAGCCAGAAGTGAAGAAACACAAACTCTCCTCTCTACAAACAAAAAATAATGTTTTCTTCAATCTTTAAGGGAAGTTGTTACATAGATATGCAAGGCTAAGCTCGTTTTCTTGGTTGCAAGGACACAACAAACCTTCGGATTTCAAGAACCATGAGATTTATTCTTTCTTTTATTTTCAGTTTATATTATGAATAAGTATGATTTTTTTCCTAAGCATATTTTCTATGATTGTTGTTGATAATTGCTAGAGCGGACTCTAAGTTATTATTATGAACAATCTAGTGCTAAGTTTGATATCAAAACCGGAGTTGTGATATATGAACTTGTGAAGCAACTAAGCTTGATAATTGTGGTGGAACTACGTTGTTAAACTTAAAAAGAACACTCAAACAAACAAACACAAGCTGCGGACAGCTTGGTTCTCAAGAGATCAATCAATTTATCTAGTTCTTAGGGCTGCCATTGAACTAAATCATTAATGTGAACATTGTGATTGTTTGTTGGTTATGGTTAATTATACGGCAGATCCGTTAATTAACCAACGTTAAGAAAAGATAAAAATTCATAATATAAATTGAAGTTTCGTTTCAAGGATCGGTTCTAATTTCTAGTGGTGGATGTGTGCTTGCGACCAAGGTTTGTTTTCTTGATAAATTTTTGTTTTAATTGATTTTTTTTTTGCTAGTTTAATTTCTTTCATAGTTTAGATCATCACAAATCAAAACCCCCCAATTGCATAACGTATAGCATAAAAATTTGAACTAAATCTTCCTCGTGGGATCGACCCCTTGCTTGCTCTATACTATCTTGTGTGTTGTGTTTTATGTTAGGGTAATTAATTTATGCAATCGCGACATCGCAATAAATTTTGGCGTTGTTGTCGGGGAGGTAATTTTAGTTGATTCTTATGCTTGTACTGTTATTTCTATTTGATGTGATTATTTTTTTTGAAAAAAAAAGAAACAGAATTTTTGCTTGTGGTTGTACTATTCACTTACGGCAGCAATACTGTTCAAAATAGATTTTTTAGTGGTATTAGGTGTCAGCCTTTTGTATCCTAAAGTGAAATGATGTTCTAAACATGACTAATGGTAAGCAACTAGCCCCACCCTATCGAAGCCAAATTCTGCTGTTTTCTAGGGTTTTCTGGTAGTTTTAGTTTTTTAGCGTAGGATTTTCGTATAATTTGCATTGTTTTCAATCTCTTATGTGGTTGGTTTCTTTTGAGTTTTCTTGATGATTTATGCCAGTAACCTGTTATACTAATCAAAGTCTAGTGTAGTTGGATCTCGAAATAGAAAAAATTTTATGTAGGTTACAAAAGGAAGCTCGCCTCAACACCATGACTGTTGCACGACAACTCAAGGAACTTGCTGCTCCTAACATGGAAAATCAGCCATTGTGTATAAACATCGACAATAATGTAAACTTTGAGCTCAAATATGGTTTTATACGTTTGGTACCAACATTTAATGGTCTTGCAGGAGAAGATCCTCATACTCATCTCAAGGAGTTTCATATGATTTGTGTTGGCATGAAACCAAATGGAGTTGATGAAGAACATGTTAAGTTGAAAGCTTTCCCTTTCTCTTTAAAAGGGACAGCAAAGGCATGGCTTTTCTCCATTCTCCCAGGTTCAATTGGAACTTGGAATGGCATGAAGAAGATCTTTCTTGAAAAGTATTTTCCAGCATCTCGAGTTGCCAACATAAGAAAATAAATATGTGGGATTTGACAATCTCATGAAGAGACACTATTCAAGTATTGGGAAAGATTTGAGCAATTATGCATTCAACGCCCTCATCATTAAATACCCGATCTGGTATTCATTCAATATTTCTATGAAGGATTGATGCCTACTGACAGTAGTATCATTGATGTTGCAAGTGGAGGGGCATTGGTAGATAAGACACCCTAGGCTGCACGCCAATTGATCTCAACCATGGCAGCCAACTCGAAACAATTTGGCACCCGTGGAGACTTCTCAAACAAACGAGTAAATGAGGTAAGTATTTCTAACCTTGAAAATAAAGTTAATGATCTTACTTCTCTTGTGCGTTCTTTGGCTTGTGAAAATGTACAGTAGGTGAAAGTTTGTTGCATATGCTCCTTACAAGGACATGCTTCGGATATGTGCCCAACAATGCAAAAAAATTACATTAAACATGCTAATGCAGTTGATGGAGCATTCAACGGACAACCCCAGCGTAAATATGATCCCTTTTCCAACATGTACAATCTTGGATGGAGAGATCATCCCAACTTACGCTATGGGAACCCATCTCAACAAGGCAATCAAATTCGACAGTTCCATCCCCATGGATTTCAATCCTAACAGAATTATCAAGCAAGACAACCCCTTCCATTCACAAACTCCAATGTTATGGGGTCGTCATCCAATGATGATCTTCATGAGATGATGAAAACTTTGGCTTCTAACACTGTGATCATGCAACAAAATATCATGTCTTTTCAACTGGAAATAAGGTCAAGTATTTACAACTTGGAAAAGCAAATAGGACAAGTAGCTTCAAGTGTAGGGAAATTGGAAGCACAAATGAATGGACAATTGCCCTCCCAAGCTTTGAATCCAAAAGAGAATGCTAGTGCAATAATGCTGTGAAGTGGGAAAGAACTTGAAAGGCAAAGGTCGAAACAGATTGAGATGGAGGAAGAAGAAGAGATAGAAACCGAATTGAGTACAAAGAAGAAACATCCTCCTCCTTCCCAAACCGAAACAACGACCAACACTCCAAAGGTAACACCTCACTCAATGAATTCTAGTTTTAAAACAATTCCACCCTTTCCTATAAGTTCTTCTAGGTTAAAGAAAAAAAACAAAGAAACAGAGATTTTAGAGGTTTTCAAGAAAGTGGAACTTAACATTCCTTTGCTTGATGCTGTCAAGTAAATTCCCAAGTATGTCAAATTCTTGAAGGAGTTGTGTACTACCGAAAGCTTTCAAACTAAAAGGTCATAAGTATGGGTGATGTTGTATCTGTTGTTGTTCAAAAGAATATGCCTTTAAAGCAAAAAGATCCAGGTGCATTTACTATCCCATGTGTTATTGGTGATGTTAGTTTCAAAAGGGCCTTATATGATTTAGGTGCATCCATTAGTGTTATGCCTAAATATGTTTATGATTCTCTTAGTTTTGAGCCTTTGAATAAAACTAGTATTGTAATATAACTTGTGAATCGTAGTTTTGTTTATCCACTTGGTGTGATAGAAGATGTCCTAGTCAAGATTGATATTTTGGTTATTCCATGTGATTTTTATATTCTTGATATGGAACATGATTCTTGTGATTCTTCAAACAACACTCCTATATTGTTTGGGAGACCATTCTTGAAAACTGCCAATACAAAGATTGATTGTGGTAAGGATACTTTGTCTATGGAGATAGGAGATGAAAAAATTGAATTTAATTTTCACGATGCAATGACATATCCTTATAGCAATGTTTATTTTATCACATGTTATAACCAAGTTGATAAGTGTGTGTAGCAAGTTTGTGATTTTGATAGTGAGGATGGATTAAGCATAGCTTTGAGCTATGACTATGATTTTACCAAGATAGAAGAGATGGAGAGGCATATATGTGCTCCCCAAAATGTGCATGAATTAGCATTGGCTTTGCAAGCTTTGCAAGCTGTTCCCCATGATGCAGGAGTCATTCACCCCATCATGAATAGTGAATGGGTAGCGCTTATCCTTTTGGTGCCCAAAAAGATTGGAATTATATTGGAAGAAATACAAAATGATGCTTATGAGAATGCAAGTATTTACAAAGAAAAGACTAAGAGTCTTCATGACCGAATGCTTACAAAAAAGGAGTTTCATGTTGGAGACAATGTCCTTCTTTATCATTCGCATTTGAAACTTTTTCCTGAAAAGTTATGCTCTTGTTGGATTGGACCATTTGTTGTTTCTAATGTTTTTCCTCATGGTGCAGTTGACATTACAAGTTTAGAAACCAACAAAGTACTCAAGGTCAATAGGCATCGCTTGAAACCTTGCTATGAGGTTGAACAACTGAACTTACCGCTTTTATGGAGTTAGCTGAACCAATCTATGAAGAATGAGCATGTAGTATGTTGAGCCAATGAAATAAAACAAAAGCGCTTACTAGTAGGCAACCCAGTATAAAAAGAAAAAATATATATATATTATTTAGATTTGCTTTCTTTTTCCCTTATCTTTTATTTTTTATGTTTTACTTTATCTTTTTCATTCTCTTATATTCCTTTTCTTTTATTTCAACATTGAGGACAATGTTGTGTTTTAAGTGTAGGGGTATTAAGAGAATTTTGGTTTTCTTTGTTATCTTTCAAAAAAAAAATTATGTTTGACCTTTTGAACTCATATTGGTTTTTAAGAATATGAGTATTATGTATGAGAATTAGTTAAGATAAATGAAGATATAAATTAAATGAATGAGTGTACTGGCAAGTTTTAATGTTTAATTGGTTTAGGGATTGACTTTGAGAATATGTCATGTTAACTTTATAGTGTTATACCAATGCAAGCTTTTAAACCTTCAACAGTATATTCTTTAATTGTGCATTCTTTCAATGATATGTATCTCTAGAACTTGCTTCATTTCTTGTTGAGATTACATTCGCATTACATATATACATGAAGATGATAAAGGCATTAGGAATTTTAATCATTTGTGCTAAAAAGCCAACCTAAAGCATATTATCCTTAGTGAGCCCCTTTTGAGCTTGTTTATATTTTCTTTGCTTTATCCATGTATAAGCCTTAACTTTTTATATGTTTTTCTTTTCCCCTGGCCAAGGATTAGTAGAAAATATATTTGTGATATCTCATGGAATTATGGTTGGAAATTATGTGAAAAGAAAGAAGAAGTGATGCTTGATGAAAAGATGGGCAAAGTTGCCAAAGGTGAAAAGAAAAAAGAAAAGAATAATAAAAAAAAAGTATTCCTTTATGTTCTTAAAGTTTTATGTTGAAAGAGCTTGGAATCAAAAGAAATTAAGCATTGGTGATTAAAGATGAAAAATATATGTGCTTTGATGGAATATCTTGTTTGAAATATATATATATTTTTTTTAGAATGCTCTACTTTCTTTGGTTTGAACCTTTTCTTTTATTTTCTTTTTCCTCACCTTAATCTTAGCCCCATTACAACCGAAAAATAAGACCTTTTGATTCATGCATTGCTTGTAATATGTTAGTAATGGAGATGAGATTAAAGAGCAAGCTTATGGTAGAATATATTCATTAATTGAATTTGAGAGATTCAAACACATAAACCCTAAAGTTGTGTAAGAATATTATAATGTGAGCTTGTAATCATGCAAACGTAATATTATGTTTATGTGTAAGAATTGTTGTTAATGAAATGTTGATTGATGTTTGACGTATGGATTGAGCTTTAATAATGAGTGGAAATCAGTTTATCAATTTCCGGAATGTTATATTAAAAAAAAAAACATTTATTGTTGTTTTGGCTTTGAAAAGCCAAGTTGTTATAGGAATGTGCCGTACACACCACCTAAAGGACACGAGCATCTTCCACATGCCCTCGAGTAGGCCAAGCATAAAAATTCTTTTTTTATTATTTATTTAGCTAAATATTAAATTGCTCCTGAACTGAATTTTTAATTATGAAAAATCATTATGAAAAACTAAAAATACCTATTGAACTCAAGGTTAATAATTTTATTGGATGTTAATGTATGATGTAAAAAAAGAAAAATTTCATCTGTCTTAAGGGAAATTTGAATTATGTTGGCCTACCATATTCAAAGATACACATGTGATCTGCAAAACTTGTGAAAATTGTCAAAAATAAGAATTTATTTCAAATCATAAGAAATCTTTAGATAGTCTTCTATTGACTTTTAAGATGTATCCTGGTGGAGATGTGCATTGTACAATTCATGATTTATAACCCAATTTTCATAAAGAACATGCTTGTCATAGTCTTGGGAATCTAATTAAAAAAGACCGTGTTTGCTAGTTTTTAAGTAAAATGGATGGAAGCTTATCATTGACCCATAGAGGGCGTTTAAACCGTTCTTAGACATAAAACCAAAAAAAGATGTGAGCCACAATTACAATTACCTGTACATACACATGCTTTTTCAAAGAGAGAGAAAGAGAGAAAGAGAGAGAGAGAGAGAGAGAGAGAGAGAGAGAGTCCAGCTGGTCTATATATAGGTGTTATGATTGCATTTTCAATTTCTCATCTATAAAATCTTCTCTTCCTTCCCTTCATTTCTACTCAACCCATACATTCAACAAACATAGAAGTGTGTAGAAATAGTAGGTTCCTCAAGTCATCAAATAAGAAATATTTGTGCTTTTTGTGGATCTAGTCCTGGGAAAGAAAAGGAGTTTTTAGACTCAGCAAATCATCTTTGTCAGATACTAGCTGAGAGAAAGATTCATTTAGTGTATGGGGGATATAGTTTTGGGTTAATGGGGTGTATGTCAATAGTTGTATTTTTAAGAGGCAGTCAAATTTTGGGGGTCGTCCCCAAAGCTTTAGCAAAAGAGGACATCATTGGAAAAATAATTGGAGAGGAAATATAGGTCTCCACAATGTTTGATTGAATGAATACAATGTTTAACCATGCTGACGTGTTCATTGCCTTAGCAGGTAGTCTAGGCACATTGGAAGAGATCTTCCATATTTGCTTTTGGGCCCAACTACAAATTCACCATAAACCCATAGGTTTGTTAAATATTAATGATGTTAATGGTTTTTATGATAATTTGTTGTCTTTTCTTGATCATGTTGTGGAACAAAAATTTCTAACCTACCGGCACGACAAATCATAATCTCTGCTGCTACTACTGAATAATTGATTGACCAATTACAATCTTTCATCCCTGTAATCGATCCCTCCATGAGTCGCATAAACTAGTCAACCATGGACTACCGTAAAAAGCTTAGATTGGATTTACGCCTTCGTTTGTAAAAACTTTGTGTCTTTTGGTTTTATTATTGTGTTTTGTTGTTTCTTATATTTGTTTAAGTGTGTTTCAGGTTTGTCAATGCTCATTGTTTCATGTGATATCTTTTATACTCTATTTTTCTACCTTAGAACATTGAGGACAATGTCTCATTTTGGTTAGTGGGAGAGGGTAGTAGTTGATATTAAAAAAATAATAATTAACTAATTTTCTTTTCTATTATTAAAACCATTTGCAAAATTATTGTTACTACGATGGCAGAGTAAAGGAGGAATTTTAGTGACTCTTGAGACGCATGTTAGTAAACATTCTTAACAAGGTCTATCAGAATACTTCTTGAAATATTCAGGTTTACAAAATATTGCATTGTTATCACTTGATTCTGCTTATATACTCATTTAACAAGTATTCTTAAACCTTTATTTTCACACAAATACTTTAACATATGATTGTGGGTTGCACATTGGATTATTATATTATTTATGTTCTTTTGT
>JAAWWB010001299.1:0-25005 GCA_018804465.1 Populus tomentosa
GCTGGAGGAGGGAGAAGAGGAGCGGGCAAGGCATAGACGTGCATGGCCCACTGTTTGATACATACCAGCTAAGAAAGAGAAATATTTGTAAGTTGCAAAACCACTTGCTGCTTTGTTTTGGCCTTTGGTGGGTGCTTTTGGTCGAGAAATTATCCTTGTTTTCCTTTCCTTTTCTATCACATTATATATTACCAATTCTGTCCTGACTGGATGATGTATATAGCTCGTATTTCTTAAAAACTCGGGTTATTCTAATTAAAAAAAAAAAAAAACTTGGCTAAAATATTTCGAATTTACTTCATCTGCTCTGTTTCTAGTAGAGGGAAATTAGTGAATCTATTCGTGTTCTATATCTGTTCGAAATCGTAGTTTTCAGCTTTTAATTTCTCAAGAGAATATTAACAAGTTTACAAGAATGATACCAACCCGGTATGCTTTGAAATTAAAAATATTTAATTAAAAAAAAACAAAAGAAAAATGTTTTTTTTAGATCCACACCAAAATATGTGGGGAAATTATTATTTATTGTTATAGTATTTTTCCTGTTTTAATTTATTGTTAATAATAATGTTAATTGTCAATCTTTTTAAAATGAAGATTTAAATATTCAACCAAGCTTTCTCTAAAAATAAAATCAGTGACGATATATAAAAAAAAAAATTGACTACATTCATTTTTGGATATGGATAACACAGTAGGCTCCTGCCTAATTCTCAATCATACGAAGACAAGCGTACGTACCATCAATTATAATATTAATACCTACTTTGTTTTTGTATTTAAAAAATATTTTTAATATTTTTTTATTTTTTTAAATTAATTTTTTTATGTTTTTTGAATCGTTTTTATATGTTAATATTAAAAATAAATTTTTAAAAAATAAAAATTATTTTAAAGTATTTTTAAATAAAAAATATTAAAAAAAACAACTATATCACACTTTTAAATACTATTATTATCGTGTATTTGCTGTCTAATAAAAAAATAAAAAAGGTAGGAACAATCAAAGAATTATTATACCAGACACACAACTATTTATTAATCTCATTTTGTTTTCCATGTTACAAGATTCATAATTTCATTGTAAAGAAATTAATTTTGTCAATCTATATTTATCAATTGACTCCTTCAATCTGAAACTCTTATAATTGTTTTATATAAAATATAATCTCTTTTCAAAAAATGAATGCGGGAAAAATATTAATCTGGATAAATGAAAGGACTCAAGTTAAGGAATGTTTGATAATTAAATGACTTATATATATATATATATATATATATATTAGTTTTATGGATTTAATTGAGAATTTGTAAAATAGATGGGAACTAATATGAGATTTCTCTTACAACTCATAGGAAAGTAACTACAAGTGGTGTCCATGAAAATCTTAGCTAGGTCGTCATATAATTTAAAGTTAATTTACATTTAGATTTATATTGAAATAGTATATGTTGAATTAATATATATATATATATAGGACCCCAAAATTAAATATTAAAATGCTCTAAAATCAAAATTTATTGCTCCAATAAGAAAAACAAAACATTAACTAAAATGAAATTGATAACCTTGATTTCAATACAGAGGGTTATGGCAAGTGTAATCCCATGTGAGTAAACCTAATAGCTCAAAACATTAATTAGTTAAAAACTTTTCTGAAATTTTGGTGAATAAGAGATTAATCTCTTATATTTTTCTAATCCAATTTAGACAATGAATCTACTTTTTAAGGAATAATATTGCCTTTATGTTAAATTTGATAGTAAATATGATTACATTATATTGAAAAATGACAAGTGTTAATGAATTGAGAAGTCTGATTCTTATAATGCTATTACTTTGATTAAAAGAAATAATTATCATGTGACCATGATGCTTATAAGATGAATTCAATGATATTACCTATGCATGCAATTGGCTTCATTTTATGTTTTTTTTTTAAGCTTATTCATAGAAAGAAGAATCATGTTGTGGATTATTTGGAAATTCTTAGAGAAGCTAATTTAGTAGCATGGTTATAGCTTTATTTATTATAGATTTTTTAATGTTTGGCTTTGTTTGAGGAATGTTGTTATGTAAGTAAGTTTTCTGACTCATCTAATTTATATATTCATTTATCTGTTAAGCCATGTTCTTTATTGTTATAATAGTTGCTTTATATATCTTTTGTATTTTATATATATATAAAAAATTAACACGACAACAACAACCTAGACACCACCATCTTTTTTCCTTATTTCCTTACTCCCAAACCACCATAAATCAACCACCACGCACCATGCTAGATAGACATGCTCCTCCTGTCGAACATGACAACACATATTCAATGGTGGCAGTACAAAAGATGTCATAGGCTCCGTTTGTTTGCAGGAAAGTCGTTTCTTTTTGAAAAGTGAATTCCGTGGAAAGTGAATTCTAGAAAAGTATTTTTCAATATTTGGCAGTGTTATGAAAAATGAATTGGAAAACACTTTCCAGTGTTTATTTATGTTATGGAAAATAAACTGGAAAATAATTTATTAATGAATTAATTTTTTTTTCAAGTTTATCTAATATATATAAAATATTTAATCACTTACAATAAAAAAATGAAATCTAAAAAGTATAATGATGAATTTTTTTTTAATATATCCTATATTCATACATAGCTTATTTTATAAAATATAACTATATATATATATATATATATATATGTCATATCATATTATAGAGAAATAAGTTTGTGAAATATTTTTTACGTAAAACCTATTAATATATTTTTTTCAATTTTAAAAGCTTAAAATAAGTTTTTTTTTTAATATGAAGAAAGTCAAATTAGTTTATGGTTAGAGTTATATATTTTGGTTTTTTTTTTTGTATGAAGAATTTTTTAGAAGATAAATACATACAAAAAATGTTTTTATGGGTTTTTTGGATAAATATTTTTTTTGTACGGGTAAGGGCAATTATCTCTTTAATATCCCTTTAATATATATCAAATAAACATCAAGAAATAAATATAAATATCTAACATCAAACATAGTCATGCATAAATATTAAGTTTCAATGTCATATACATATATATTAGTTCAAATTACAAACATAAACAAGGTAAACCGAATTAAACAAGTAAACATACTCGTCAAATAACAAACATAGTCTGAACCTAAATTTTGAACATAGTTAAATCATCTTAGCAAGCAGGCCTGTAGTAGTGTTGGTTCACAAAATATTGAACCCAAATTTTCCTCAAATTAGCATTTTTTGCCATAAATGCTTTTGCCAAAATTTCATTTTGGACCAAATGATCAAATGCATCCCCAAGAGTGATCTCATCAAAGCCTTCAATTTTCATAACTTCCGTATACAACGCATTAATATCAAGTTGATTTTTGCTGAGGCTTTGAATTGCAAATGCTATATCTCCAATCTATTTAGACAACTTTTCATACCATCATCTTCATACATGTGATTTCTCTTCCTATGTTGCCTCTTTTGTGTCCTAGAGGAAGATGTTTCTTTTCCCTTATAACTTTCTTCATATTCACCTTCATTTTCAATTGAAATTGATTGCTCTTCAGTGTTCTCTTCCAAGTTGACATCAATATATGATTTGGCATAATTTCCGGTTGCCATGTCTTTTCCAACAACAATTGCCATTGCCTCGTACATATCAAGTTTTTTGTTGAGAAACTTGTCATGATTGGGATGTGCCTGTTCATAAAGTTTAGAATATGCAATTTTTTAGTTCATTTTATAACATTTTAGAAACAAAAGTAAATATAAAAATTACAAAGAGTATAATATTTATCATACCTTTACTTCTTCATCATATATATCTTTTGAAACTGTAATCATCTTCAAACAATCATCCCAGCCAAAGCCACTTTTATTTTTAAGTTTGGTTATTATTCCCTATTTTTTTTTTCACAGTCTTGAGATGATTGTCCACATGCTTAGGCTCGCATTGGATGTTGAACTTTTGACTGATTTCTGTAGCCATCTTAATAAAAGATTCTGCTTTAAAGGTGGAAGAAGGTTTGCTTCCTTTAAGTGCCTCCTCGGCTAATATCTCAAGCAACATGTGAGACATAAGCTTAGACCATGTGAAGTGCTTGCCCTTGCATTTTTCATTTTACGTGGAACTCATTTCTACAAAAAAGAAATTACAAATTTATACAAAATAAAATCATTCAATATTTAGATTTAATAAATTTCATATAAAAACTACAATTAATAATTAAAAGAGATATTATAATAAAGTCAACATCTACTCCAAATACATAACAAATATAATACAAACTCAAGCAAGACATAATAAAAACAAACATATATAATTAACACTCAATTACTAGTTTCTTTGAGTGTTATAGTCATTCCACATGGTTGATGCAATTATTTCTCTCTTTTTTTTATCCACTCCCTATTCTCTTCCCTTTCCTCCTGTTGATTTAAGTTGATTGTTCGTCTAATTGGTTCACTACCCGAACATATTTCTTCCATAATAAAGTCATACAGATCAACTCTCATTATGTGATTATGAATAATATAACATGCAAGCATAACATCTACTTGTGTTTCATAAGACCAAAAAGATTTTCCATCAATTGATCTAAAATGACTCTTTAAAATACCAAACCCTCACTCAATAGCGGTTCTCAATGAAGAGTGTCGAAGATTAAATAGCTCCTTTTCATTTTCTGGTGCACGTTCTGTAAACTCATTCAAGTGACATCGAACTCCACGAAAAGAAGAAATGATTCTTTTTCGAATACCGTAACCAGCATCACCAAGATAATATTTCCCTACAAATTAAAAAAAATAAAACCTATTATTATCTTTATATGATAAGACATTTTATATGTTTATTGCATATATTAAAATATTTTATTGTATACCTTCTGGAATTTTTAGACCACTAGGTCTTGATAATGCATCACCTAAAACCCGTGAATCATATGCACTTCCTTCCCAGCCAGTTAAAACATATATAAACTTCAAATCAAAAGTTATAGCTGCTAAAACATTTTATGTTGTTCCTTCTTTTCGACCTCGAAACTTTCCTTGAATCTCAATAGGAACATTTGCAGGAACATGGGTACCATCAATTGCTCCCACACAATCCTATATAAACATGAAAAAATAATTTATAAACTTTACTTCTAGATGTAATTAATTAATGTATAAAAATATTGGTATTGTTCTCATACCTTAAAATAAGGATAGAATCTTCGATTATTCATTATCTCAGCTAGAACTGTATCCTTTGAATCTTTAATAAGGTGTTTGTATAACTTAAGAATTGCTTTTAAAACAATTCTAAAGTAACGATGGATAGTTTCAACAGACCTATAGTAAATACCACTAATAACCCGAAATCTTTGGTTTTGGCCTACAATTTGTAAGAACACAATTACTTGCTCCTTAATAGACACATTTTGAGTTGATCGTAATAGGTTACGACTTGTGAGAACATCACACAATCTATATAATACAACAAGTTTCATACGAATTTGTTCAACGCAATGTTGATCACCTCGATTCAAAATGTTGTCAATATAGAATTCTCATTGAGCAATTGCATTTATACGTGGTTCTCTTGGTATATAAATTCTATTTCTTTCTTGTTCAATAATATCTACCCCTGTAGTTATCACAGTTACAGCTTCTCTCATACATGCTGCATGAATTATCTTACTATCCATAACATGAAAGTGAAGTTTTCTGATAACAAAACCTAAAAATTTAGGGAAATAAATATTAAAAAAAGCATATAAAATACTTACACAAGCAATATAATAAATTATGCTCAAAGAAGCTAACAATATACAATTCATAAGTTCACAACGATCAATAAGATCAATCATTTCAATTCTTAAAAATAATCTGATTATCGAATAATTAAATAAAAATAAGTTTCAAAAATCACCCCGCATGCAGCAACACAACACACGATCGAGTTCATGGCTAGTTTTAATTATATTCTATTTTGATTTGTTAGTTATAACCATGAAGAGTGTTGAGTTTAAGCACTAATAGGCAGGCAAGGCGATCCATAATATTTGGATGATAAACAAACTAATCTACCCACTAAACAATTCTAAATTTGGGAGATTTTATTGTCAATCTCTATTTTTAGAGGAACAATACCTACTTAGAGTTGTATTACATTATAAATTTCATTATGTTATTAAACACATAATTTATAATTGAAATTACAAATATATAGTATAATTATATAAAAAAAAACCCCACCCCTAGCTCTTGCATTGCAATCCCCACCATTCCCCAACTCTCTCCCATAAATTAAAAGACAACATCATCGGTTTCTCTGTTTTCTCTCATTTGATTTCTATAATTCCCCTGGTTTCCCTTCCCTCTCTGTCGGTTTCCCTTGGTTTCCCCTCTGTCGATTTTCCATGGTTTCTCTGTTTTCTCTCATTCGGTTTCTCTAATTCCCCTGGTTGCCCCTCTGTCAATTTCCCTTCATTCTCTAATTCCCCTAGGTATTTGGTATTTAGTTTCCCTGACTGTTTTCTCTGTTCTGTCCCGCTTACTGTTCGTTCTACCGAGTCATTAACTTTCTCTATCGGTTGTTCTCTCTTGGTCCTTAACTTCCCCTGGTTTTATATCGCCATTCCCCTATTCTCAAGAAGCAGGGCAACATCATAGATGCAAAGGGCAAGGGTAGGAGGGTTTAGACCTCAGGAACTTGCTCCTCCCCAGTTCTCATCCCTCTCTTCCTCGGCTAAATGTACTGATAACGCTGGGAAAGAGAGCAAACAACAGATTCACTGATTCCCTCCCTTTTACTTTGCCTCTCTCTCTTTGCGTTGGATCCGGGACGGGGAAACAGGGTAGGAACTGGGATGGGGCAGTTTGGTTTCTCTAAAGAAGCTGCCGAATGTGCAAGAAAAAATGCAATAATTTTTATGGCTTGCTTGTGATAAATTTGGTTGGTTTTTTCTGTGAATTTGTTTGAATGTGACGAGGTAAGATAAGGAAGAAAACTGGGTATGGAAAAAAAGTTTACATGTAGAAGATAAACTATTATGGATTGTTTGAGAGAAATAATAGTTTTTTTGGTAACAGACACAACAAATTAAACAAGATCAAAGGATTTCTTGCTATAATTCTTACAGATCTATAAACGAAAAAGATAAAAACATATAAAGGAAATAATATATAGAAATGAGGGAAAACAATACCTGAAATAAAGAGTGTCCAAGGATATGATTTCTTACAGATCAATTCTTCTTGCTTCTGTTTTCGGAAAGAGACCAGAGAATGGGGAGGATTTGACAAAGTGTTTCCAGAGATGTGTATTTTGTAAAGATAGAAAAGTGTTTTCCTTTTGATAAGGAAAGGAAAACACTTTCATGTGATAAAAGATAGTTTTTTCCTTTGACCGGAAAAGACTTTTCTTTGACTAACTTTCCGGATGGTTGCCAAACATGGGAAAATAAGAAAAATGGATTCTAGGAATCTGGTTTCCTTGAAACAAACAAGGCAATAGTAAAAAGAGAAAATAAGAAGGAAAACCAGCAAAAAAATGGACTTAAAACTTTAATTAGCCTAATCTTCTTCCTCAAATAGTGAAAGACCTTAACATCGATGAAGAGAAAAAGATAGGGGAGCACACTTGATCTTACCATCCATATGCTAGCCCCATCACTAGAGCAATAACCACACACCTTCAGACATGGGTGCATATGTAGACCGCATACCACCATTATTCTAATCCCCATCCACCAGTTCTTAGTCAATCCCAATGATCTTTGGAGGTTGTTTATAGATCTCATATAAATTCTTATTTGTTTTGAAATAATTTGTACCACATTATTGATTTTTACCATATACATATATATATATATATATATATATATATAAATTTGTACCATTATATGGTAACTAAGGGGGTATAAAGCCATCAAGGATTTGTTTTTTCCATGTAAGGTGGACTCAATACATTGCTATATGGTTGGGAGGATGTGATGCATAGGCAAAATGATTTGATTTTTATGTATGAATATTTTTAGTTGCTTGGATTTTTTATGTATGGATATGTTAATTTTGCTAAAATTATTTTGAGCTAGTCTCTTTATAAAATGACTATGTTTTCTAAAATTACTCTCGTCACTTTATAAAATGACTATATTTATTAAAATTACTTTAAATTTATCACTCTATAAAATGACTATGTTTTGGGAGATCACTTTGATTTTGTAACTATGTAAAATAACTATTTTTTTTTAATCACTTTTAGTTCATCACTCTATAAAATATAAAATAACATATTGAATCACTTTAAGTTTGACTAAATTTTAAAATCACTTTGTGCTCATCACTTTATAAAATGACCATATTTCAAGATCAATTTGATTTCATCACTCTATAAAATAACATGTTCAATTATATTCTTCAAAATCACTTCGATTTCATCACTATATAAAAAGTCCATGTTTTTTAAATCACTTTGAGTTTGTCGCTCTATAAAATAACAAGTTTAAAAGAACTTCAAGTTCATGACTTTATTCAAATGATTGGTTAAAATTCATTTTGAGCATGTTTCTCCACAAAAATCTACCCTTTAAGTTGATCACTCTATAAATTAGCCATGTTTTGATTAATTTCCAGTTGTCTATCATTCTATCAGGATAATAAGAAAATAAGTAGATAACAAGTTCAAGTTGAGGTATTCTATTGAGATAATTTTTTTAATCCTAGAATCAAGTAAGTCAAATTAAACTTTATGGTAAGTGTAGAATTTTATATTGAGGATGGTCGCCTCTCAATAATACCCTTTTATAATTAAAAAAATAGATTCCAAATTGATCATTTTATTTTTAAGGATCCCATGTTGATCCATTTCTTTTTTAGTTGTGTGGATCCCAAGATAATCGCTTTTATTTTCATTTGTATGAATCCCAAGATGATCTCTTTTTATTTTCAATTGAGTGAATGTTAAGATGATTCCTTTTATTTTCACTTGTGTTTGAATACCAAAATGATCCATTTAAAATTTTAAAAAAATATTTTCTTTTTTATTTTTTTTCTTTACAAACTTACTATCTAAAGTCAAAGAAAAGTGAATTTCAGAATGTCTTTGTATTGTAAGTATTGATAAGAGAGGGCAACATTAATAAATTATTTTTTAACCTTTATTTTTCAAACATCTTTCATGAGAAAAATAAAACATATATATGGAAAAAAAAATGAGGAAGATTAGGCTCCTTTAAAAGTTAAAAAATATTAGAGAGTTAGGAGATAAAATATAAAAAAAGAAAAGATAAAGAATATGAGAAAGAATTTGAGATGAAAAGGAAATAGACAAGAGGATCTAGAGAGAAGCAAAAACAAAATAAAACAAAAATCACATAGAGATACATAGAAAATCCCTAGGAGATGAGATTAATATAAAAAAATCACTATAAAAAAAATTTCAAGCAAAAAAAATAGAGAGTAAACCGTACCTAGAAAAAAAAAGAAAAAAATATTACACAAAAAAAGACAAAAAGAAGAAGAAGAAGAAAGATTTCCAAAACTTTTCTTCTTCTTACTTTTCCCTAAAATATTGTTGTTTGCCGATAATAGTAACAACAATACACCAATTGACGACAACATCTCCATTAACAGCAAAATAGCCAACGACAAAACACCAATACGACAAAAATAGCTCCAACACCACCATTTATCGACTACCCTGCACCATGCTAGACAAACCCACCAATCTTTATAAACATAACACATGCTCAACAATGGCAGTGAAAAAGATGGAACACTTGTTTTTTTATGGGTGCAAATATTTATTTAGGACTTTCTTACATGTTACAACCATTGTGAAAGAAACTGGGTGGGTTGGGTCAATATGACCCACCAAGGTCTTCTGAGTGTAAGTGGAGGGTTTTTTTTTTTTTTTTTTTTTTTTTTTTTTTTATCTATTTTGAACATAACCCGAGAAAGTGACCAAAGCTCAAAGCCATTGTTAACATTCTGTTAGGTCGAACACCCGTGTTTTAAAAATAAGAGCTAGGTTTTCTAGCCAAGCCGAGGTCCCATATGACTTTGCTATGATTAGTAGCCTTTTATCAAACATACATATACTAGTTTAGATAAATTTTAGCAAGAGCACAATATGTATTGTTAAAAATAAAACACAATGTAACATAACTTAAATATGATATTGTAGAGTGATTTTCATCTTTTTTTTTAATATAATTAAACCCATTTATAGAATTTTAAAAACCAATTAGATATTTTAGTTACCAATCTAGATGTGCAACTTTTTTTTTTTTTAACCCTTAATTTGCCGGTTCAGCCTAGATGTCCCGTGCTCAACACAATAAAAGAAAAGGAAGAAGTCTTATTTTATATTTCCATGATTTTGTTAAGTGTGAAATTCACATGCGTTGGATGTATATAATCATTGCTCCTTTCGTCTGGTGAGTGCTATTAATTAAACTGCAACTAATCAGCGGTGGGGTGTTGGTTCTCTGTTTTAACTTGTCATGTTTGTCTCGTTCGCGGCAGCAAGAGAGCTGTTTGTTGGTAAGCAACCACTGATTCCGTCGGCAACACGAAACGTTTCTTTTTCAAGGGTAGCAAGCCACCGAGCAAGTTTCGGGCATCTTCTTGGCCTTTTGCTTTGTCTCCACACCGACACGTTTTGTTGGCCTTTTGCTACTGAACAGAGCTCTTTGGATTGGCCTTACATGCTTGCTGGTTGGAAATCAGAGAATTAAAAATGAAACTGAATGATTATTTGGTAATTAATTAGAACCGCAATTAATGAAGTTCTTGTCTCAATCTTTGTCTTCATCATATCACATTTCTTAGTTTTTTATTGAAGATTTTCATGAGAGGAATTACAAGTAACTTATCATTGGAAAGGGTGAAACTCTAACAAGAGTTTAATGTGGTTGTAATTATTTTTGTTTGAAAATATATTGAAATAATATTATTTTTTTATGTTAGTATATTAAAATGGTGAAAATATTAAAAATTAATTTTTTTAAATTGTTTTTCAAAACAAAAAACCAGAAAAATAAAAAGAAACGGATGAAAGGAGAAATGAAGCTTCAAATGAATATCTTTGTGTGGTCCAATAAGTTCATGATTACTGTACAGCTACATTGGTTAAAAACTCATTACAACTACTAGTGGGGCAATAGCACCTCTAAAGCCTATTCTTGTGGTGAGACTGCTAACCCAATCAAATTGTGACGTGTGTGAACCCTAATGCTATTTCCAACTAGCTAGATAGCTTTCGAGTAGTCCTAGATTTGCCCCCTTAGATTTTGGAGTTCTATAGCCAATTGATTTTTGTTGGATGTGATTCTTTGGCATTGCGGCCAAACCGGTTTTTAAAAATTTTTTTTTTTTTTTTTTTTGTTAAAATTAAGTACCGATTAACCCTACAGTATCTGATCATGTAGGATTTATGGGATTTAAACAAGATTTGGGGGCGTATGGATCATGTGCCTTAGAAGAAGCATGTGCGATCATTGTAGAGGCTCGGGATTATCATCATGTTCAGCAGCTAATCACTGTCAGATCATGCTTAGCAAGATCATTAATTATGAGTACACTCGTATAAAAGAACAAAGAAGGAAGAGCATATATGCCTTTGAGACCTTTAAAGCAGACATGGTATCAAACACATGCATGCTCCATGATTCCAGCGTTGCACATACTGAGGAACACGTAGATGCTCCATGATCCCAGTGTTGCCCAGGCTGAGGAACATCGATGCTGTGCTGTGGGGAATCATGAGGTCAAATCCGTTTTGTAAGTTTGAAGAGGGCATTCATGTCTTCTGTAGAGATGGATTGCTGGAGATAAAATGCGTTTTCCCTTTATTTTCTTGGGAAGAAGAAGGAAAAGAAAGAAGAAAAGATGATCATAGGGCGAAAGCAAGAAGACACCTTGCCGGACAGGAGGAGGACCAGTCAAGTAGAAGCGACATAATTAGGCAGGCCCAAACAAGACTCAAGCCTAAATATTTTGACTAGTGTGTTGCAGCCCGATAAATGAATAGGTCGCAGCATTCCTAGTAGGGGTCCATTCTGCACCTAATCACATTTAATTTCAATCATTGTTTTTATATATAGATATTAAAAAAAAAATCTTTTTTATTATCCCATGCTCTAAAAATACACGAGCTTCGGTATGAAAGCTTTGTTTGCGTGTGTTTGTTAAAGAAAATCGGTTATTTAATTTATTATCTTGAAGTATGTTTTTGAAACATGGAGTATATTGAAATAGAGGTTTTTGTAAGCTCAAGGAACTTAATATGCATGGATGTTATCAAGAAGTAAAGTTTTAATACTATTACATCAACATTTGGGATGAAAAGTGATCCAGTTTTTTTACTCGTTTATGACAAATTAAAATCATTTAGCATGGATAAAATAAAATAAAATAAATCAATAAACCAATACATATATATATATATATATAGAGACAGAGAGAGAGAGAGAGAGATTATGAATCATCAGTTTAATGAATTAAGTGGATAACTGAAAACGTATAAATATAAAATTAAATGTCCAATCTTAAATTAAATAAATGTCGAGAGATAAAACTAAAAAATTACGAGCTTAAAAAAAATGAGAAAAAAACAAGTAAGCCTAGATGAATTTTCTAAGCCCAAGTTAATCTTTCAAACTTGTGGCCCGTGAAATCCTAGATCAGAGCTAAATCAAAAAGCTTAATTTTCAGCAAACTAAATATTAGAGCATGAAATCCAAAAAAAAAAAAAAGATCAATCTAAAAAAATCACAAAGGAAAAGAAATTTAAAATAACAAGGATCAAATTGGTAGGGAAAAAAACTTTAAAATGATGATTTAAAAAAAAAAAACTGTTAAAAATCATATCAAATAACAAGATATCAATTATAATGTTGGGGACCAAATATGAAAAATAAAAAAAAAATGAAATTGAAAAAAAAAAAACTCAAGCTTATGAATCATCTTAACTAAATAAATAATAATCAAATGAACATTGATTAAATGCTAAGAAATAACAAAGTGAAGGATGCTTTTATGTTTTAGAGGGTCAGTGTGGGGACCAAGTAAGAGAGAGGGAAAGAAAAAAAGGTCGGATGCGCCAAACTGGTTGTTCCTTTGTAACACACACCACACCTAAATGAAGGGGAAGCCAAGATGAATCTAACACTAACCTTGAAGCCCTCGTATGACCACTGAAATAACATCACATGTGCTGCTCAAAAGGTGTAGGGACATTTCACATGCTAGAGTGTGTTCGCCACTCTCAAGCCATCTTTATATATATATATATATAAAGTCAATTATCAAACGGTCCTTCTAACAACCACATTATTAGAAAGAAAAAAAAAACCAATTCAAAACATATAAAATCCCCTAAACCAAAGCTATAAGAATTTTAACTTTAAAGGAAAATATGTCATTTAACTATTTAAAAAAAATCAAAACGACAAAAAAGCTTATAGATCCAAGTTTATAAAATTTTGCTTTTAAGGATGATTAAGTTATTTTATTGTGTTGAATAAAAGTGTAAATACCTTATTGACCTTGTTCAACTCTTAAATGACTTTTTAACAATTTGAAAAAAGTATATCCTACCCCCAATGCAAAGCTTCATGATTTTGGAGTGAAGGGAAAAAACGTCACTTCACTATTGTAATCCATAATAAATATAGTCTCGGTCCATAGTTAAAACCTGAGCACTTATAGTTTTTTTTAATACTAGTCATGTACCCGCGCTAGGCTGCGAAGCCTTTTTAATGTTAAAAATTATATTCAGGTAGCCTGAACCCGTTTTAAAACAAGAAACAAAATATGTGACCTAAGTCATAGGCCACACTAAATCAAATAAGTTGGTTTTATTTTAATTAGATGATAAAAAAAATAAAAAATGATAGCAAATGTAGCAAATTAAAAATAAAAAAAAAATGAAATTGGATATAAAAAAACAACAAAAGAAATTGGCTCAAGTTAATTCGAGTTAGCATAAGAAACTTGTAACTTAGAGGAATAAAGGGTGAGCTAACTTGGGTTAGCTCGCCAAACTTGCAACCTAAGTTCATGAGATCGGGATTATCCGGTAGAAAAGAAACATAAAAAATCATAAAGCTAAAAAGAAAATAAGTAAAAAATTAAATGATTTTAACTCATGTTAACTTTTCAAACCTGTGACATGAAGCTGAAAAACTAGGAAGCCCAATTCTCAATTAATTAAATATTGAAGGATTAACCTGGAAAAGAATACTGATTATACAAAAGGATCCAAAACATAAAATGACAATTAATAGAATGGAGATCAAAACTGAAATACAAAATAAATTTTATTTTTTTATTGAAGAGAGAAATTGAAAAAAAAATAATTGAACAAAAGGACCAGAAATACAATCAAAATAATGAGGATCAAAATTGAAATAAAAAAATAAAAACTATTTTTTGATCAAATGGTGAAATTGAAAAGAAAAATCAATTTAACAAAAGGCTAAAGAAAACAATCAAAATAATAAGGATCAAATCGAAAAAATATATATTTGGAAAATTGAGATTGGATGATGAAATTGAAAACAAATAAAACTTCTACAAAAGGGCCAACAATAAAAAATAAAAATAAAAAGAATAAGTATTGAAGTTTAAATACCAATAACAAAGATGACCAAATTATAATTTTCGGGTGGAAGGGAGAGAAAAGAAGAGAAACAAATAGGTCCACTAGCAACAAACTAAATCACCACCGCTTATAAGTGTTGCACCACTAGGAAGAGAATGGTGGCAACGCTTTTAACAATAAAAAGAAATGGCATTTTTGGACCCTAGAGGTGCCCATGTGTCATTTGAAGGGTGTGAGCGATCTCACACATTAGAGAGTGTGCCACACGCGTCTTAAACATTTTTTTAAAAAACTTTTTTTTGTCAAATACCAAACTGCCCTTAAGTTGACCTAATAATAACAAAAAAAAACCATTGTAAAAAAGATGAAAAAACCCCTTGACACTAGTTTAAAATTTTTTACTTATAAGAATAATTTGGTTGTTTCATTGTGCGTTTTATTTTATTTGTATTTTATATTTTTTTAAATGTTAGGTTTCCCCTAAGCTGAATTAATAATATCAAAAAATCATTGTGAAAATATTAAATTGTCCATTGACAATAGTGACACGACCAAATTATTGATGTCTTCTCCCAAGTATAGGAATGTCGAAGTAATAAATAACCCGACAAGACTGAGGTTGAACCACAGGGAGGTTAACTATATAAATTATAAACAATAATAATAATAATAATAATAAAAAGTTAAAGAGAACTTTGAGATGTTTGATTAATGTGAAAATTAAACAATGATAAAAACGAATGTCAAGATTAGAGAATATACTAATGGTATTTCAAACAAGTATAGTATAAACTCTTTTTATTACTCAATTGGAAACCACACATAAAGGAGGTTCCAATCGGACAATTTGTCATTAATAGCTCATTATAAATTATTAACATGATCATATTAATTATCTTATTTAAGTAACACCAAACTTTTAAATATTATCAGGAATTCATGATGCCAACTTATGTTAACAACAAATCAAGTTCCTTTCAGAGCACAAGTGTAGGTTATACCTTACGGTTGAGTTATGAAAGTGCCAAGCATTTGTTGTATTAAGTGTTATACAACACAAATCTAAATTAACTATTTAACAAGAAAGGTATTAAGAATTAATAAGATAAAAATAATAAGACAAGTGTTAATAGCACGTTGTTTAGTATATAAGCATTGAAGTCCATATTATGGTTATATTATACTTATTCTTACACCATTAGTGTAACCATTTCACCTTGACATAATAAACTTATCTAAACATAATGAAGAAGAAAAACATAAATAAACAAGATAAGAATATAAATATGATACAAGTTAACTAAGTGAAGAAAAGGAAATGAAAAGCATAAACAAGATATTAATGAAAGCAAAACATAAGCATTTCAAAATTATAAAGAGAGAAATAAAGATCATGATCTTGATCTGAACAACCAAGATGCCTAAATGCATGGTAAATGCCTTCTTTTATAGGCAAAAATTTGAAACTATTGATTTGATGACTAATTTTTGAGTGGGTGACCACATCTTGACTTGGTGATAATCCTTATCTTCTTGTCTAAACAAAACGTCATTGATAACGTTCAAATTTGAGCCAACTTTACTTATGAAAGTTCTAGGAAATTGTCTCAGCTTTCTAGGAAAAACAAATGAGGTCATTTGAACTTTTACAACTCGAGATATGGGCTGAACACTAAACAGTGTTTGGGCTGCAGCAAGAGAGATTTAGACTTCTTCGTTGTTGCTATAATTTGGACTTGAAAACGATATTTTTAAATCTTGGACTCCACATGAAAGTTTTAGGCCTATATCTTAGCTTTCCATCCATATAAAGCAGACCTAAATCCAAGATCTACAGCTCTATATATGATTCAATTACCGAACAGTGTTCTAGTTCGGACTAAACCAATATCTCTTTTCTAAGTTTGGTCATCTCTTTGTCCTTTCAATTTCAATACTTAAACTCATCAATCAATCCTTTCATTTATGTGATAGGCCTGCATTTAAGATGAATATTTACCATAAATTAAAGGTATCTTATATTATTAGATATGTTATTATAAAACATGCTTTAGTTAAGGAGTTATTGATACTTCAAGTGCAAAATGATGATATAAAACCTTTATAAAAATACAATTTTAAGTACTAATCAACTAGCTTAAAATTTTTTGCTTCTAATGGTATTTTACTCGTTTCACTATGTATTGTTTTGCTTCCAATATAGTATAGTATAGTACTAGCCTTGATACTCAAGTTTCACGACGAGACCAAACCATTTTTTTTTTTTTTGCGTAAAAAAATAATATTTACTTGTCATAAGCATGTTTAAAAAAAGAAAGAAAAATGTGTGAATTGGGTCATAAACTCGACTTACTCGAATAAGTTGATTTTATTGTAATTAGATTTAAAAAAATGACGGTAAATGGATCTAATTTAAAAAGAAAAGTGATTAGAATAACTTGGGGGAATATTTTTTTCAAAATGGAACAAACAATGTATCTTAATTTTCATTCCATTAAACACGAAAGAACAAAATGAGGTAAAAGAGACAGAAAAATCGGTCATAGTCAACCCAAGTTAACACAACAAACTTGTAACCTTGATAATGAGAATTAAAATTGAAAAACAAAGTAAATTTTATATTTGATCAAAGGTTGCAATTGAAAAGAAAAATTAATTTAGCAAAAGGACCAAGAAAAATAAAAAGAATAGGGATCAAAATTAGTGTAAAAACTAAAAACAATGTTTTGATCGAAGGGTGAAATTGAAAAGAATAATAACTTTTACAAAAGAGCAAAGATAAAAAATTAGAAATCAAAACAATGAGGACCAAAGTGGGAAAACAATACCTTCAATTTGAATTGATTGATGAAATTAAAAAAAAATCATAAAAAGGCAAAGGAAAAACAATAGAAATCAAAAGAATGAGGACCAAATTGAAGAATATAATATTTGATAAATTGAGATTGAATGATAAAATTAAAAACAAATAAAACTTCTACAAAATAGTCAAAACTAAAGATTAGAAATAAAAAGAATAAAGATTGAAGTTGAAATACCAACAACTAAAAGAGCCAAGTTGTAATTTTTAGGGGAGAAGAGAAAACAAAATAGGAAAAAAAAGGTCATTCAGTGACAAACTAGACCACCATTGGTGACACGCGTTGCGCCAATAGGTAGAGAACATGGATGCACTTCTAACAATACAATGGTATTGTATTTTTAGATGCCATATGAAAAGAACGAACGTCTCTCACACGTGTCACCAATATTTTTTTTTATTACTTTCTTTGTCTAAAGACCCAATTGTCCCTCATCTTACAGCGTAATAACAAAAACAAACTTGACGAAAAGATGAAAAATCTTCTTGATGCTAGTTTATATTTTTTGACTTTCAATAACGTTTTGGTTATTTCACTATTTTTTATTATTATTATTTTCTACACCTAGTAAAATATCAAAGTGTTCCTCATCTAATATGATAATTATGTAAAAATTATCGTGAAAATACAAAAATACCTTATGACTCTAGTTTTTTTTTTTCTTTTTTTTTTCAAGAGTGTTTCAGTCTTTTCAACTTGCAAGTAAGAAAAAAAAAGAAAAAAAATTCTTTGCCTCCAATTAATTTGATAATAACTAATAAGTCTTATAGAAAAACTAATTTCCAATGTTAATTTTTTGAAGGGAGAATCAAAAGCATAAAATTATTGTTATAGTAAACAATAATTTTACTTACAAGCTACTATAAAAATGTTTTTCCAATTAGCTTTTGTTAATATGTTTTAAAACATTTAATTATATATAATTTATCTAAAAAATATTAAAAAATCATGTAGTTCATTATACACATAAAGGAATTCTGAGAAATAATTTGTAAGAACTTTGAAATAATAAATTTAACCAAATATAATGATGATCACACAACAATACGTTGCTATGACATACAGTCGTGGCTCCCTCAAATTCTGCCAGGTCAATGCTATTCTTGGATAAGAAGATTCCACATTATCCCTGAAGGTCCACGTGGGAACCAATGATCTTTCGAAACCACTTGGGATTTTTCCAGACTCTTCGCTTTTCGGTCTCGAACTTTCCACTCTCCTTTTAAATATGATGTTTATCCCCCTATTTTCTCAGCAACCAAACAGTCAAGTCAAGCCATCTTGTAAGCCGCCGTCAGTCATTCTCTCTTTTTATTGCCCAACTTTCCCAGCAAACAAACTAGCTTACTACAAAGCAAGAAGAATTTATTGGGAAGATGAACCGAGTAGTAGATTCAGATGTGTTTGATGCAGTGAACCATTTGTTTAGCTTCCCTGAAAACTTTGAGAAGTTGATGTTTCATCCGCGGTCGAGTGATCATACGACCAATGAAATCAGGAGCAATAGTATTCCCGTCGACATTTTGGATGCTCCCAAAGATTATGTTTTCTACATGGATGTCCCTGGCTTGTCCAAGTCTGATATCCAGGCACGTTTGATCAATATTCTGATTTGCCTTGTTTTTAAATTGAAATTTTGCTTGCTGATCAATTTTATTGATTACAGGTTACTGTTGAAGATGAGAATACTCTGGTGATCAAAAGCGGAGGGAAGAGGAAACGCGAAGATGGTGATGAGGAAGGCTGCAAGTACATCAGGCTTGAAAGGAAGGCACCTCAGAAGCTGATTAGGAAGTTCCGGTTGCCTGAAAATGCCAATGTGTCTGCCATCACTGCTAAATGCGAAAATGGGGTTTTAACCGTGGTTGTCGGGAAGCATCCTCCGCCACCCAAACCTAAGACAGTTGAAGTTACCATCTCCTGAAAGAAATTAAGGAGGCTGAAATATGATGAGTTAGTTAGGTTAACGAGCACTAAGGGTTTTGTTCAGCTTGTGTTGTTGAATTGATGTAGCAGATGATTTTGTAAATGAGGAAGATGCCAGGAAATAGTGTGGTGTCTTAATTCGAAGCCAAATTACTTTGAAATGTACTTGTGTTCTTTCCTATCTAGATAGGATTGGGATAACATAAGTTCAGGTAAATTAATGAAGTAAAATTATAAATTGTTAAAAATAGCGATAAAAAAGTGGATTAAATTTAATATATAAAAAATTTGGAGTTAAATATTTAGTGGTGAAGTTAAAAATAAAATTTAATTAAAAAAATAATAAGAAAAATAAATAAAACTATAACTAAACAAATAAAATTAAATGATAAAAGATGATATTAAAAAAATTAAAAAATATATCAGTAAAACAGTCATGGATATATATATAAAAAATGATATAACATGTTATATATTTTTTGACAAAAAACTTCTTTGAAGCTTAATCATCATTGCTTCGCTGACCGCGCGTGACATTGCAAGTAGCTTTCAACATGGTTTAGGTACTGTCCATGTACTAGGGCTTGCTAGCAATTTTTCTTTTATTAATATTCAAATTATTAAAAAAATAACATTACCGTCGATTCAGCCTATTAATTAAAAAAACAACTTAAAAATATGCAAATACCCCTAGTTAAAAGTTTTAATTTTTTTGCTTGAAATTTTTTATACATTTTAAAAAGGTAAAAAAGACCATCTCGACCATAATAAACATATTAATTATACAAAAATAAAACAACATGAAAAGATAAGTACTCATGGTTACAAGTTTTTTTTTTTTCAATGATATGAAAGTCTTAACATTATATATAAAAATGTAAGATCAACCCTTCAATAAATTTTATTTGTAAAGATAATATAGTTTTTATATTATGTTTTTAAGGAAAGAAATAAAATAAGTAACACATAAATAGCATAAAATTTTCAACAAAATACTTGAAAGTGCATTGAGTGAGTTTAAATTTGCAATAGCATTATCCCCAGTAAGCATAGATAAGGCAAAAACTTTATCAGCATTAGTCTGAGACCTTTGTGTAGCTATCAACATCTTAATATTTGAATGTACCAAAATTAAAGATATATAAATAAAAGATTATTTAATATTTGAAAGAACAATTAATCAATATGTTCATATACATTTTTTTCTTTTTAATCTAAGAAACTTCAAGCTTACAATATAAATTTTGAGCACCTACAAACACAATTTTAATCAGGGGGCTTAAAGACCCTCCAATAATAAAGTTATATCTTTGTGAATAAGGTATTGAATAAATTAAAAAATTATTAAATTTCAGGAATAAAGATGTTTGTTCTTGAGTTTTAAGTTTGTTGATACTTTGAAATCTAAGTATTTTTATCTTAAAAAATAAAAAGTTATGAACCCTTTACCTTGACGGCTCAGGTGGCATTTATACCATCTAAACCTTGTCGTTTCTATATAAAAAAAAAGAGCTGGAAAGTCCCCTACTTTCAGCGATATTAATGAGAGGCAAATATCTTTTATATATCATTAAAGTATGGTATGTCGCTTAAGAGACCTTATATACACATATAAGTATAGGGAAATCATTGTCTTAATATGAATAATTATTATATATAGAGAGTCATGACTGTTTATTATATATTTAACACTTATATTATAGAGGATTGTTTAGGATAAGGCATAAAGCCCTAGAATTGGGTAATATCTAAGTTCTTTGGGTCTAGAATGTTTGTCGAACCCACATTACCTTGGACTTAATGAATTGCGAAGTCAAAATGCCTTGAGTCTGGCATATTTGCTAGGCTCACGTTACCTTGAACTTAGCAAACAGCCACATCTAAATGCCTTGGGTCTGGGATGTTGGCCAAACCCACATTACCTTAAATAATAGTTAAGTGCCACGTTCAAATGCCTTGGACCTGGTAGACTGGTCAAACCTACATTCTCTTGGATTTGATGAATTATCTTGGGTCTAGTATATTTCACTATCAAGTTCACGTGCCATGCATCTAGCATGTTTGCCAGACCTGCGTCACCTTAGACTTGGCTGACTGTTAAGTCTAAGTATCTTGGGTTTGACATGTTTGCTAAACTTATTTGATTTAAGAGATTTTTATAATTAAAAATCTTAAGAAAAAGTTAACTTATCAATTGCCCTCCCAAGCTTTTAATGTATAATTTATAGGGTTATTATGGTCGCATGACCCGAGTCACGAGTTTTGTAGGCTAGGTAGGTTGACTTCGATTTTTTTGTTTTTTTTTAATTGATATTTTTTTCAATTTATTCCTTCAACACTAGGTTGATTGTGAATTAGACTTCATAATTTTTATTTTATTTGTTTTCTATAAAGTTATCTTGGTTTCCAAACCTAGTTTGGCATATAGCTTAGATTGACTTGGGTCAATCTTTATCCTTTTTTTATTTGATTTATTTTCAATTTGGTTGATTGAGAATTGAGTTTAATGATGTTTTTATTTGTTTTTTATGAGGCTATCATAGTCTTATAGCTAGGATCACAGGTTAGGCCAGTTGACTCGGTTTTTTTTTTTTTTGTCATTTTCATAATTCAATCTTTTATAATTTAATCATTCAATATTGAGTTGATTGGAAAGTATGTTTCATAACTTGTCTCGGTCTGCGTTCTATAAAGTTATCTTAGTATTATGAATGAGGTCACGAGTTTGGTCAATTAACTAGGGTGGTTTTTAAGGTATTTTTTTAATTTTATTCTTTAATATTAAGTTAATTAAGAATTGAACGTGATTTTTTTTTATTTGTATGGAGTTTTTAATATATACTAAAAGGCATTGACAATTTCATTATAGCAATGAATAATGAAATGACAAGGCCTTTTTCACTTTGATCCTCAAGATCTTTTAAGTTTTTTTTTTTTGAAATTTTAAATTTAGTTTTTTTATTAAAAAAAGATCATTCTTAAACATTGGGTTAATGGATATTGAACTTCATAATTTATTTTGATTTGCTTTATATATAGTTATCATAATCTCATGACACAAGTTGTGAGTTAACCATGATATCTCCAATCATTTTTTAGTTAATTTTTTTTTCTCAACTTCATCCTTCAATATTGAGTTGATTGAGAATTGAATTTTCTAATTGTTTTTAATTTTTTTTTCTATGGGATTATCATGGTCTTATAACCCAGGTTGCAAGTTTTGCGAGTTAGTCGGGCTGACTTGGGTTTTTTTAATTAAATATATATTTTTTAATTTTATCCTTCAATATTTGATTCATTGGGAAATGGAATTTATAATTTTTTTATTTTCTTTTTTCTGGATTTAGCCCAATCTCCTCACTTAGATTTAGTAGGTTAACTCGGGTTAACTCAAGTCTTTTTTTTTTTAATTTAAACCTTCAACACTAGGTTTATTAGGAATTGAGCTTCATAATATTTTTTTTATTTACTTTCTACAGGGTTATCATATATTAAAAGGAGGCATTTCACTACAACAATAAACAATGAAATGCCAAGTTAGTTTTCACTTTGGTCTTTAAATTTTTTGATGACCTTTTTTTAAAAAAATAATCAAAATTAGTCTTTTTTTTTTAATTTCATCATCCAACTCCGGGTTTATTAGGTATTAGACTTCATAATTTATTTTAATTTTCTTTATATGAAGTTGTCTTAGTCTCATAACTCAGGCCATGAGTTTTGCAGGTTAATCATGTTGACTTAAACTATTTTTTTATCCTTTTTATTAATTAATTTTGTTCACAAGTTTATCTTTTAACATTAGGTTGATTGAGAATTGAACTTTATATTTTTTTTTATTTGCTTTCTATAGGTTTATCATGGTCTTATGACTCGAGTTGTGAGTTTTGCGGGTTAATAAGGTTGGCTTAGGTTTTTTATTCTTTTTTTAATTGAATATTTTTTTGTAATTTTATCATTAAACATTGAGTTGATTGTGATTGAATTTTATATTTTTTTTTTGCTTTCTATGGAATCATCTTAGTCTCCTGACTCGAGTTTGACAGGTTAATTCGAGTTGTCTCAGGTCATTTTTTTTTATATAAATTGTTTTTTAATTTAAACTTTCAACTTTAGGTTGATTGAGAATTAAATTTTATAATTTTTTTTATTGTTTTTTATGAGGTTATCATGATTTTATGACTTGGGTCGCAAGTTAAGCTGATTGACTATGTTTTTTTGTCCTTTTTTTAGTTCATTTTATTTTTCAAATTCATCTTTACGTATTGGGGATTAAGCTTCTTAATTTGTTTTGATTTATATTTTAAGAGGTTATCCTAATCTTATGATTGGGGTTAAGAGTTTGGTTGATTGATTTAAGTTATTTTTTATGTTTTTTTTTAATTTTCTTTTAATTTATCCCTTAAACATTGGGTTGATTAAGAATTGAAATTCATAATTTGTTTTAATTTGGATATCTTGGTCTCATGACCGAAGTTTGATAAGTCAACCTGAATTGACTCAGATTATTTTTTTAATTGATTTTTTTTTTAATTTCATTCTTAAACATTAGCTTGATTGAGAATTGAGTTTAATATATATTTTTTGTTTTTTATTCTATAGGGTTATCAGGATCTCATGACCTATATAACTGATTTGGTAAGCTAACCCGAATTGATCTAAATAAATCTAATATGCTGTCATTTTAATATTTAAAAAAAGACATTGTCTCAATTTTTTTTGAGTCAAATTATAATTTAATTGGTTATCTAGGTTTGTCTTTAAAAGTGCCAAGTCGATTATATCATATTAGTTCAATCTCCATATAATTTAATTTTTTCAACTAAAAAAATTTAACAATATTTAGATATTTTTTCCACATAAAAAAAATAATCTGGACTCATAACGCAGCATCTAGCGGTATACTAATAAATCTATTAAAAACCAAACAATTAAATCATACAAAATTTTAATATTCTCATAATCAAGAAGATTTCGACTATCAAAAAAGCAAAAGACCGATCATGATATCAAACGACGACGTGTAGTTTGAGTAGGCACAGGCCCATAATTTATTTGTCTGGGCCTTAAAAAACCCTCGTGGTGACAACAGAAGCTCTCTTATCGCTCACTCACTCTCTTAAAACAAAAAAACCCTAGCCCTTCATCCCCCCTCTCCCTTCGTGCCTCACACACACTCAAGCAGTAAATCATGGCGACAGCAACCGGAGCAGCTGCGGCTGCATCAACAAGGGCACTGTCGCAGAAAGAGCTAGACATTCAGATGATGTTGGCTGCTGAGGTTCATCTTGGCACCAAAAATTGTGACTTCCAAATGGAACGTTATGTTTTCAAGCGCCGCAATGATGGTATATTAGCTGTACTCTTTCTTTGTACATACCCATCTGTTTTAGATGTGTTGATCGTTATACTTTTAGGAAATAAGTAATAGGTTTTTTGTTTTGTGGTCTGTTGCTGTTGCTGATCTATTAAAGGTTGAGTCTTTGAGCATGATTTCTGTTACGTGTTGTTTGTTTTACTTTTCTTTTGTGTTCATGAACTTGAAATGGTTTGGAGATCTTTTTTTGGATGAATTGTCTATGTTGAGATCATTGGTGGAACAGAGTAGATGTAATTTGTATGTTTTATGT